>JARFIW010000330.1:0-52521 GCA_036346225.1 Platerodrilus igneus | reverse complement strand
TATATATATATTACTCATATTTAGACCAGGGTAGAAAATTAAATAATCACATCAAATAATTTTAATCACCGTGTAGAAGCTTTGGGAAAAGGTACGCGTTATTAAAACCGTGAAGCATAAAAATTCATTCGTTTCATTAAAAGAAGAGATTTAAATTATTTACAAGACGCCTTCTATAAAAGAAGCAGTATTAAAATGCTCTACGTGTAATTTAATTATTCCGAGTAAAGAAACAAATAGAAATTACGTGCAAAATTTATATTGATTAACTCAATTTTAAGTAACCGGTATTAAACAAAATGTACAGATAATAATTAATATTTGATTAGAAGTCACTAAAAATTAAAGGGTATTATTTTAATTGGAGTTAATTGGACCATTAGTAACATATAATATGTATAAAAGCTAGTAAAAACCCAGTAATATTCAGATCGTAGAAGTATTATGTTTGAACACCTGTGTATTTTTAAATGTTTTATGTTCTGCGTAAAATTTGCAGATAACAAATAGTTACAGAGAATGTTGGAGAAACCGTTGCTTAATATTTACGGGAAATGCTAATAAGGTGGGTTATTTCACAAGTCCACATGGATTGAAAATAACCGATACTAAAGAATATAGATTTGTACCACTCGGAACAGGGTAGATAGAGACAGATAATATGCGCAAGACCGAGACACATATAGTAAAAGGCGTGAGTGGAGCAACGTCACTGGGTTGCGATTGGTTGAAAATAAGAGGCAAACTTGAGAGGTAAAAATAACATTTCTGTATAAAAATTAATTAGTTATTTCCAGACGTTGCGAGCCGTGTCGAAATTTCTGAGATTTAACTGGTGCGAGTGCAAATTTAATAAGAACCGACGCACAGGCGGGCGAGATGGGAACATAGTATACGAAATTCTAGAAACTGACCGTTTTGAGGACAAAACCGACAGACAGGCTAACCACTATATATACACGGGTTAATATGAGTTTAGCTCTCTTAGATTTTTCGATTTGATTCAATGCGTTAAACAGTGCTTTTTAGTTTTCCGATTTTGATAGAATAATTTAAACAGTTTGCTCGTATATTTTGGTGATTTAAAACAGTTTGTTTTTTACGTGCTACAATGAATGTAATTTAGTGCACTTAGAAAAGAAGATACAAGGTAATAAAGTCTAGTATCACTGTACCAATTAGTCAAATTTGCAACGACAAATGAATACACAAAAGTAGGCAGTTTTGGCGTATATTTGTGAAAGAAGTATGGATTTCTTTGCTATTTTTCGGGAGTGTTAATAATTAAATGATTCGTAAACGTGTCTGGATCCACAAAACAAGCATCAGATATACACAAATGAGTTCCGGAAAAGCACTGAAACAACTTTAGAGAAATGGTGGTGTAGAAAATTTTAAAGGCGACCAGTAATCCGAGGACCTAAACATAACCCAGTTGGATTGGTGTGATTAACAGAGGACGATGTACATTGACGCCACGAGTGCATTAACCTTCAGGTAACTTATGCTTTGTTGTTTGATTTTGATGTTTTGGTGTGTTGAATAACTTTATAATTGATTTACTTAAAATGGACAGTAGGGAAATTGTACTAACAACAAATTTTTAATTTTAAGGTGAAATTCTCTTGTTTAAGTAGAAAGGGGTATTTAGTATTTATGTTCTGGATTATGATGAAAATTTGGGTATGTCTTTGAGCTCAATTAGACGAACCTGGTTAATTAACGTAAAGGGTGGGAAATGCTCCTTTGTACTCAGACTCAGGTCTGCATATATTGTTATATTAATTAGTAGGCATCTACAAGGACTTTAATTCTGGATGCACATTAAAATGATAATAAAGTTAATCTTGAAATTTTCTGATACTGAAATTTATGCTGAAATTTAATTTTGAAATTTTAATGTATTGTGAATATTGATGTAAATAGAGTTAACGTTGGTGTTTGTGATAGGAATGTGTTTGTTTTTTTTATGATAGAGGATGAAAGTTTTAACTAGGTGAGCAGCCGAGGCGGAAAAGAGTAAAGAGGCGATTAACAGAAGAAAGTCAACGGAACAGTTAAGTTAATAGCTTTTTGTAGGTTTCACAGCATTCTTGACGCCCAATTCGTGAGGCTCGATTCTAATACATGGAAACACAGCAATATATATCTTTATTTGTATCTGCTTTATAATAAGGATATAGGATATATCTCTTATATTTTGGACAATACTTAAAGGCTTTTAGAATACTATAATTTAGTATGATAGCACTAGATATTGTTGTCTCATTTATTCTACCTTTCCAGTACTGTGACGTAAACAGTTAGAATTCTATTTTTTAGGTATTTTTCAATTAAGAGGTGATCGATATGTATCGGGAATAAGTAACCGAAGAAAACTTAAGGTGTGAAAGCTTCTTTACTGTTTTTCACAATATTCTCCACGATGATTGATATACTTTTGCATACTTTGGAACCAATTTTTATAGCACTTTTTCTTTCCGATTGCGATGTTTCTAAAACATGGGATTTAAACGCATCAACCGCCTCTTCTGGTGTTAAAAATCGTTGTCCACGCAGTTTACTCTTCACTTGTGGGATCAAAAAGAAATAATTAGGTGCCAAATCATGACCAAACGGCGGATGACCCAACAATTACATGTTTTGAGTGCTCAAATAGTCACTTGATTGAACCGATGTGTGAGAGCTTACATTGTCATAATGGAAAATAATTCGGCGTCGTCGGATTAATTTTCTTATTTCTCCGAAAACTTGTGGCAAACAATTGGTTGTATACCAAGCAGAATTAACTGTTCTACGATCTTTTAACGCAACGGTCGTGGCATGTCCATTTATTCCAACAAAACGGGCAAGCATTTTCTTCTAAGTGCTTCGAGCACGGACAACTATTGTTGGATTTTGTTCATCTTGAAAGACCCATACAGTCGACTGCTGTTTAATTTCGGGTTCATACGAATATATTCAAGTTTCGTCACCTGTGTAAGTATTTTACACTGCGTTTGATGCATTGCAATCGTATTTTTTGAGCATTTCTTTGCACCAATCGACACGAGTTATTTTTTGAGCGATTGTCAAATTAAGTGGGATCTAACGCACAAGGCTTTTTCACAGTTAAATGTACATAAAGTTTCGATTGTATTATTGTCATACTAATGCCTAGGGATGCCTCAATCTCACGATAGGTTACATGACGATCTTGCATTATCAAATCGCGTACAGAACCGATATTTTCTGGCACAACAGCCGATTTTGACAACCTTCTTTAAATTCATCCGCTTACGAACTACGACCACGACTGAGTTCGCTATACTAACAACTTACAGGGGTATTAGTTGGAGCTCTTTACCCAAAAATCGAAATGAGTTGATTCAAGCACTGCTCTGGAGATAATCCACGTCGAAAATCGTAAAAAATCATCCCACGAAAATATAAACTGGTAAATTCCATTTTTTGGGCGAGACGGAATTTGCTACTCAATCAAAACAAAACAAATAGTGTTTAGATGGCAAAATGCTATAAGTCAGTATATTGTCAAAAATGTAAAATTTTGGGTTAAAAACGTCAGATCGCACCTAGCAACACTATTGTTGTCAGTTTCCGATACATACCAAACACTCCTCGTATTTACATTGTAAAAGTAATATATGTACAGCTTAATGTTCTATGTAACTTTACTAATGTTACTCATTATCCATGTACCGACAAAATAGTTATCAATATTTTCATTTGTACAATTCTCCCAGGTATTTTGGTAGAATTATAACTTGTCAAATCAACGCGGCTTTCAACATACATTTAGAATAGAATAAGGTTTTATTGTATATTTAGCATATTATTGTAACTGCTTCATCAGTATATAAAAGCCAATAAAATGAGAATCTAAATTTTGCTTTATTTGTTTTTGTCAAGAGTGTAACATAAGTTTTACTGTAAATATCTTGTTGGAGAGCATTTCTATGCTAATAGTTGAATAATTAAAATCAAGCAGGATCTTTATGCATAAAAAAACCAATTCAGGGTGCTAAAAGCTGAAATTATAAAATTGCACTGTACTGTCTCAGTAAACATTACTGCTTATTACCTTTTTCAGTTTTTTTTACTAGAATTCCTTTTAAAATATCGTTACAATTATGCAAATTAATGTATAATTAAGCTTTTCCCTAGGTGGTCAACCATGCATGATCCCAAAACTTAACTGGTTTCTTCTGGAAGCGAAAGGCCTTGCTGCTTTTTAGGTCCGAGTCGTCGCTTAATGTTTCCAAATTTTGGACAATGTAATGAGGTTGCCTATCCTTCGCCGAAGCACAGAGATAGTTTTTTTGGTAGAGGTACGAGGTGTAAGATACGAGAGCGATCACTTCGCTGTATTAACGCGCACGCACACATCCGATCTTGTTGATCGCTGATAGTAAAGCCCCTGCTTTTAAGATGCGATCTTTGCAAGAACTATAGTAATTCCACCATCTCATGCTTCCAGCAAACAACCCGATTACCACATCTACATTTTCTTAACCTTAAAACACAAGTGTGTGCAGTTTACATACCATGAATAGTTGGTTAATGACCTTGAATTTGTGGGAACTATAATCTTAAGACTTTCCACGTAGAAACTTAAAATAAAAATCTACTAAATATCAATATTCAAATAAAATGTGTAGCTGAAAAGGCGCAACAATTGCCTCATAACTTCAAAAAGCAAAAACTCTCTTTGTACAAGAGCTCATATGCACGATAACTTAAATTAAATAATGTCTATACGTTGCCAAATTGTTTTTTGAACTTGCCATACCAGGAAAGTGAAATGAATAGGCACCCAATATTAAGGTTACTCCAACTAAGCGCGTGAATGTATTAGCCGTTGCACCAGCCGCAGAAATTTAGTCGGTGAGAATGAGACTTGAACACTTAAATTCACTGTAAACTAAATACAAAGTAAATTTTCATATTTCCATATAAATGCATACAGATTTTTATTAATACCTTTAAGATATTCTCTTTAGCTAAACAAACTTTTTGTTGGCTTTAACAAGATAAGACAAGATACTTTGCAGCAGCCATAATCTTAAGTTAACAAATAAGCCAGTGTTACTGCATTAACGATACACAATACTCTTGACTCTATTCTGTGTGTTATAATATTTACAAGCAAAGTAGCTTTTTCAGGTTTCAATTATAAATTATGTCTCGGTTATACATACCAAAGGTTTAGAACAGCAAATATATATAACTTCTCAAAGGTATTTACTCTAGGAAAAGATATACGTAATTTTTTACTTTAAGGTAAAGGTAAGTAAGTAACAATCAACTTGCGGTTCGAAACATTAATTAATTGAGATAATAACTTCAACATATTATCAAAGTGAATTTAAACATTAATGGTTTAACCTAATGATTAGATTATATATTGGTAGATTGTGTCTGGCATTAAACCAGATTCTCTGACCTTTATAGCTTTTAAGAAATTTTTGAAACTCTTAAAATGAACTGTGTACCATTGTCGCAAAGCAAAATTTGAGGCACACCAAAAATTACACAATCGCAGAAGAAGTAGCCTTTGCTTAGGGGTGAACGAAAATAAATTTGTCAAACAAATCCGTTACAACCAATAGGTATTAGTTACTTTTTTTAGATCGAAAAGTCGACCTAATAGACTAAGTGAAATTAATTAAAATGGACGAGATACTTTTTAAACGCACCCATCTGACCAAGTCGAGCTTCTTTTAAACTTCTCTGTGCACCACATATTGTACGAGTTTTAATATATCGGCAAACAGATTGTCTTAAATTGGGCCTGTAATAAAAAGTCAGGTATTTTGCTCTAATTTTAGTACCGAATAAATGCGCGAAGGTAAGATTATCACAAAACACTTTCAAAACGTTAGGTCAATTAAAAATAGGTATTACTAATTTCGATTCAGGTGTATTTGTAACTTCTGGTGAGGAAAAGATAATGAATTAATATAAATGATCTTTTATAACCCGAAATGATGGGAAGTTTTCAAGATGTTCGGTAACTTTTTTTACCAAATTAGAATACTAGGTATTGAGAGCTAAATTAGGAAGATCTAAAGTCGCTACGTCACGAGAAAGAGCGTCATGTATCCTATTTAATTTTCGGATCTGTGGTGAAGAGTAAAAGTGAATTGTGATATATGTAAACTTCATCTGGCCAATCGTCCTGTAGGTTGCTTCAAATAATTTCACCAGGTAAGACCAGCACAATCGGTAATAACTGTAAACTAGGTTCCTTAAACATAACCCTTAAATTTTTTAATTCTGAAAATTACTCCAGAAAAAGCTCTTGTTCAGTAGCAGAATAATTTTGTTTAGTGATAGATAAAATACGACTGGCATAAGCAATGAGAGCTTCTACACCAGCTATTTCTTGAAATAAAATGTACCTTAAATTGTCAAAACTAGAATAAAGACAAAGGTAATTTAAACTTTTATTTTTTCAAAAGCTTTTTGTGCACCGGATGCGTGCTCAATAGATTGTCGTTTCTATTTATTTTTAATTAGGGCGGTATTCGGGGCAGAGATAGTAAATAGTTTAGGTTAAAAAATGCGATAATGAGATATTCCGATTAAACATTTAATTTTGGAGACATTTTTAGGTGTTTTAAAATTT
Source organism: Platerodrilus igneus (assembly GCA_036346225.1). Classification (NCBI taxonomy): domain Eukaryota; kingdom Metazoa; phylum Arthropoda; class Insecta; order Coleoptera; family Lycidae; genus Platerodrilus; species Platerodrilus igneus. The sequence continues at coordinate 45,893 of JARFIW010000330.1, read as the reverse complement.
GTGATGGCATTTACTTTATCAGGGTAACCTTGTAATCCATTTTCATCCACAGTAAGCTGTAGAATAGAAAGAGAAGCACAACAAGAGTTACATTTTTCCCAGTTGACTTTAAAACCAACATTAATTACGCAATTAGCTACTTCATTTAAAGTTAAAATATGCTCTTCAAAAGTATTAGAGATAACTAAAATATTGTAAGGTAAACGAAAGCACTCTCTTGGTGCAATATTTGACCAAGTGTTCTGTCCATAATGTTTGGGGAGCGTTAGATAAACCAAAAGGTAAAAATTTAAATTCATACAAACCTTTTCTAGAAACGCAAAAGGCAGTTTTTTGACAGAAGGGTTCTTCCAAAGGTATATCATGAAAAGCTTGTTTATGATATATTGAAGATATGTATTTAGCATTACGTAAGCGATTTAAGATGGATTGGTACATGAGAAAGGGTATTGTAGGGCTTTGCAATGAAAATTAGTACACAGCCATGAAAACAACACGATATTCTCTTTTTCTTTCCAACTAATAAAATGGAATTACTCCAAGAGATGAACTCGAGGAGATTACACCAAACTAAATCATTTTATCGATTTTGGTACATAAATGTTTATGTAAAGCGGGCAATAAAAGGTATTGACATTGTTTGAATGGCTTTGCGTCGGCAGACCCGGTCTCATGGGTTACGGTTGTAGCACATTCTAGCTCGGACGTAGATAGTTCACGAAATTTATTCATGCTTGTATCTAAAGAAATGTTTTGTTCTTTAGTAAGAGAAATTTTATTTGCAATTCCCAAAGAAGCACAATCGTTTCTTTTAAGACTAGCTTGCGAAATTAAATCCAAAATGTTTTGTTATAAATTAAAAAGATGACAGAAATTAACTACCAAATGAAAATAACAAAGGTAGGTACAACTAGGAATGTGACTTCACGTTCCAGAGATTCCATACGAATTTCTAATTTAGTCACGAAGGATATTTACTAAATTCTAATGTTTTCCCCAGAGATAGTAATTGTACAACAGAAGTATTTTCTATTAGTGCTAAAGAAGATTGATAATACGGGCCTAAATTGCGTTGCGGAACCTCCTGACAGCCGTAAGAATAAACTTAGCTTGTCGCAACTTAAAACTCAGTAGGATCTATAGTTCGGGAATTTATTTCGTCCAGTAGGCGTTTATTATAATCGACAAGTAAAAATTGGGACATTAATAATTTTGAAGAGTAGAAGTGAATTGTGAGATATGTAAACTTCATCTGATTTTTTTTTCCAACTTTGATGCGCTCGAAAGATTAGTAGAACTTTCCCCGTAAGTAGTTCAGAAGTAAAAAGAAAGAGTTGTTGCGTAGAAACATTACGAGAAATGCTGAGTTCATGCATACGTACCAAAAATTCAGGTAGAGATCCATCACAAAAGAATGAGATGTTTAATTTAGTAATGGGATACCATTTAGTAGAAGTCATAGGATTGGTAACAACGGAAGTATCCATTTCTGGTTCGGAATCCGAAGAAAGATAAGGGACTTCCTCAGTAGTCGTACCAGATTCATCAGACAGAAACAGAAAGGACAGCAAAATAAGGACCCGCACGAATCACGATCATATATAAAAAGGCAAAAGAAACGTAGAAATACCGTGTTAACTACAGAACCAGAGAGTGGGGTGGTTCCCAAAAAAAAGAAAGGACATCGCAATCGACATTCTTTAATTTGACAATAAACACAAAGATTTCTGTTTTAAAAATATCAAAAGAGTCATATTCTACGGACAATCTTTCAAGAATTGAAGTACAAAGTGCGCATTTTGTATTTTAACATGTAAAGAAAACTAATCAGTGATGAAAAAGTAACGCTTAGATTTTCTTAATAGCAAGTGTGTTAAATTAAAATATAAACTTCAGAACCATATCTAACAAATATGTTAACAGAACGGACATATTTAAGTATCCAATTTTAAAGCGGATTGTAAACTGATCCCGTCTGTCGAAGTGATGTTACTTGAGTTTATGCGAGTTCATTCGTTACGCGCAAAAATCAGAAGTAGCTAACAAAAATTCTTTTGATAATAAAAAGAAAACATAGCCACATGCTTCTATGTGCCGTGATACTTAGCTGGCGCCTACTTCAGCAGAGGTAAAATACCTAAACATCTTGATTCTCGCATCCCGATGAAGCGTTACACTGCAACAGTGGGCCTACGCAAAAGAGCTAAAAAAAGTTTCTTTCTAGTATGAATAACCACACAAGAAACTTACCGATGCACAGAGGATAAAAGCTTCTCGTAGAACACGTGCATCGCTCTTTAAGTAATAGGATTAGCCACGCAGAAAGTACATGCCAGGACGAAAAACAGGATCAAATAAAACCCAGTTTAGGAAACGATATAACAATCGATCGAAATATTAGAAAATAACTTGTCAAAAGAACACTTCTAAAGTTACTTTAATGCATAAATAGATAAAGAAAACTGGTTAATCACACGTGTAGAAAATCTTTTCTATTCAAACTTATTTACTATTTTTAAATAAAGCGAACATATCCTTTTAGAAAGCAAAGATTGCCGATAACCGAATACATCTGCTGTATATGACAAACAGTAAAGATAGATTGAAGTGCTTTGACTTAAGCTAAATACACTAACAACATTCTACAGGGTGTTGAACAAGCACTTGCCTCAATTGTATTTGAAGGAGTTTTATAGGAACAACTCGAGTTACTAAATTATAATGCATGAACAGACGCGTCTGCTATTGCTGGTAGTTATACAAAATATCGCAGTGGAATTATGGAAATATTTGAGAACATCGTAAATCGATTGAAAATATTTAGGAACGTAAAATTGAACGTAAAAAATTCCCCCCAGCAAAATTAAAAGGTCGGAGTAGGCAACAAAAGCAACGAATCAAACAACATATTAACAAAACAAGGCACAAGAGAATGTCCTTGCAAAACAAAGATGAGAAAAAAAATTTATTCGGCTCGAAGAACCAAAAGGATGAACGAGAAAAAAATTCTTCAGAAAACCCAAGAAAAATTAAAAAACAAAAAAATTTTATCGGGCTCTATGGACCACTATATACTATACTAGGATAAACGAGAAAAAAATTCTTTAGAAAACCCAAAAAACAAAAAAAGTTATCCGGCTCTAAGAACCACTTTATACTAATAGGATGAACGAGAAGAAAGTTTTCAGAAAACTCAAGAAAACCCATAAAAAAGCAAAAAGAATTTTATCCTGCGCTAAGGACCAGTATACCGGGCCAAACCAAGGAATGTAAAAGTATAGAGTAGGAATCAGCTAGGACTAAAATGAAATGGCTTTGTTCCGTTTGTAATAATTAACCGCTTGCTTTATTTTAAACATTTAGAATTTGTTAATTATTTACATTCACCCGGTATATTCAAATGTCATTGTATGTACCGTAAAATTACTTCAAACACCGCGCCTGTGTACTTTAAGTGCCGTGAATACCGATAAATTATGTTGTATATTCGCATCCGTAAGAACTATCTTATCACCTACCAGGGTATGACGCAATGTATTCTACTGTCGCTTCCCGTCCTGGACGGCCGCAATAAATAAATGCTCTACGCTTCGGTATGTATACAACGTAAGTGCTTTGAAGTAATCGTAGTTTATTATGATTATTTGCGTATACAATGTCCACTTTTCTCTACCACTGTTAGTTTTCGAAATACCGCCGCACCATTATTTTACATTGATCACTTATCACCGGATGTGAACATTAAAGTACAAATTCTAAATGATAATAAATTCATATAGTATCATACCGCCCAGCCCACAAGTGATTAAATACAATTACATCTACGTTAGGTTACCGCTTCTCAAAGCATAGTGCGTGCCTTCGTATTTATCTTTATTCTATTGCCTGATGGTTGATCGGTTTTTTTACACTTTCATTCATTGTAGTAAGGTACTAAATTTTGAAGAAATTGCCAACTTTATTTTTGGAATTTTGCTACATTAGTGATTAACCTTTCGCATCTTTCGAATTTGAAATTACCGGTTTAACTATTTTCTGTTAATCAGGTGCATAATATGGGGCATGTTATTAATCATTGCAAGTTTACTAACCTTATTTCCTTGGTTTGAGTTGTTTACTAGCTTTTCTTGATATCTGGCTGGTACCAGAATTTTGTACGAAGCTTACATATTTATTAACGCCGTATTTGCCTTTAATTTAAACACCGAATTATCGGTTTTATTTGCCATGTTTTTTTTTGTATTTACCTAATTTTAATTATGGCAGAGAAATTAAAACGCAGTTATTTCTTACGTAATATTTCGATTAACTCTCTCCATGAGGTGTACGAAATCGCTTGAAATCTACAGTTAAACCAACTTTTTTAGATTTGTGTCGCGTGCAATATCAATTTCTTGAAACTGTACGAGAAAGTTTCTTTGCCCAGCATAATTTCATAGTCGATATATTTGCATCTGCAGATAACGCTGATGAACCATTTGAAACAGAAGACGCTATTCGAAAACGCTTCGATAACAATTTCTTTCTAATAAAAGCGCTCTCAGGTTACTGTGTCCGCTTCGCAAGATACTTTTAAGTCGAAAGTGTCTCTTCCGTCGCTGACCCTCCATATGTTTGATGGGAAAGTTTGTTTTTTTGAAAGCGTTATTGACCGCTTTGATAGTTTAGTTTATTTTAATAACGATCTGTCAAACGCTGATAAATTCTCCAATCTTCAATTAGCACTGAAAGGTTTCGCACTATTAATCATTTAAATTTAATTTTAATTTGTTAATCATTGAGAACTTTGACAATTGCCCTCTTGCATACAATAAAGTTCTCGAAAAATAGCGTAATATTTGCCACATTACCTCCGCTTTTTGGACAATATTGATAAATTTCCCAAATTGAATTCTGATAACTCCGTCGGTTTGCAAAAGTTAGTTGATACCTTTGCCGATAATTTACAAGCCCTTAAGAAATTTGATTTGCCTATAGAGCAATGGGATATTATTCTTGTGCAAATGATCTTAAATCGTGTTGATGTACACACTGCCCGTAGTTTTGAATTGCATCAAGATCCTACCGTTATCCCATCCTATAAAGAGTTAATTGCTTTCTGGAAAAACTTGTAAATCTTTATTGAATTTTTCGGTAAATCATAAAATCAATTTAAACAAAGTTATTCATTCCGGCAACCTGTCTACGTCTCGCTCCGCCATTTCTATGTTAGTACAGACAAAGTCTAATGTTAATAAATGTCCGCTTTGTAAACAAGACTACAATTTTTATCGTTGTAGTGATTTCGTCAAATTTTCCTCGCAATCGGTACAATTTTGTAAAAAACAATTACTTTGCATTAATAGCCTTAGCAATTATCACATTTTAAATAAATGCAAGTATACTTTTCTTGCCGTCAATGCAATCGACGTCATCATTCTTTATTGCACTACGATCGCGTTTCGTTTAAATCCGCTTTCGCTGCTAGTGACCAGGCTCGCTTGAGCCCGGACACCGCCGCCTCTAAGGTTTCACCTTGTACTAGTTTCGTTTTTTAAGACCGCTACAAGCCTTCCGCTCCTCTTGCCGTTGAGGAATCATCGACTTCGTTTAGCTGTAGTGGCGCGTCAACTACGAATTTCGTTTTATTTAATTTAATTCAGTCGTTTTACTTTCTATCGTTCAAGTCATCATCATCATTTTGTTTTCGACCTTACTTAAGGTCGGTTTGACGCAGCTCTAACTTCTTTTCTATTCTGTGCTAATCTAAAAAGCTCTACATACCCTTCACAACCTAAATTTCTAATAATTTGACTAATATAGTTTGGTCTAGGTCTTCCTATATCCTTCTATCTTTTTCCTATCCAGCTGGCTCTACATAGATATTAGCAACCTGATGGTTGTTAAAGAACTCTAACATGTTTACATGATTACCATTTATAGGGAAATGAAATATAACCTGGTTATCCGCTTCAAAAAGGAAAAGTGTTAAATTATATGTTATGGTAAGGCTTAAGCAACGAATCGCTGTCAACATGCCAGACCGCTACCTAATTGTGAGTTATGTTATGGTGACGTTTATTAAATTATATGTTATGGTAAGGCTTAAGCAACAAATCGCTACCAACATGCCAGACCGCTACCTAATTGTGAGTTATGTCATGGTGACGTTTATTAAATTATCTGTTATGGTAAGGCTTAAGCAACGAAACGCTACCAACATGCCAGACCGTACCTAATTGTGAGTTATGTCATGGTGACGTTTATTAAATTATCTGTTATGTAAGGCTTAAGCAACGAAACGCTACCAACATGCCAGACCGCTACCTAATTGTGAGTTATGTCATGATGACGTTTATTAAATTATCTGTTATGATAAGGCTTAAGCAACGAAACGCTACCAACATGCCAGACCGCTACCTAATTGTGAGTTATGTCATGATGACGTTTATTAAATTATCTGTTATGGTAAGGCTTAAGCAACGAAACGCTACCAACATGCCAGACCGATACCTAATTGTGAGTTATGTCATGATGACGTTTATTAAATTATCTGTTATGATAAGGCTTAAGCAACGAAACGCTACCAACATGCCAGACCGCTACCTAATTGTGAGTTATGTCAAGGTGACGTTTATTAAATTATATGTTATGGTAAGGCTTGAGCAACAAATCGCTACCAACATGCCAGACCGCTACCTAATTGTGAGCTATATCATGGTGACGTTTATTAAATTATATGTTATGGTAAGGCTTAAGCAACGAAACGCTACCAACATGCCAGACCTCTAACTAATTGTGAGTTATGTCCTGGTGACATTTAGTTAACTGATTTTTATTTTTTTTTTGTTTTGTTTTCGAACTTACTTAAAGTCGGTTTGACGCAGCTCTAAATTCTTTTCTATTCTGAGCTAATCTAAAAAGGTCCACATACCCTTCACAACCTAAATCTCTAATTATTTGACTAATATAGCTTTATCTAGGCCTTCCTACTCTATTTTTATTTGGTAGTCTATAATCTAAGACTTTACTAAATAGTCCCTCATATCTTAACTGGTGCCCTATCATTCTATCTCTCCTGACCTTCAATTGTTTCCACATACAGGGTTCCTCACCTATCCTTCTATAAACTTCCTCGTTTGTTACTCTATCTGTCCAGCTAATCTTTAACATTCTCCTATAGCACCAAGTTTCAAAAGCTTCTATCCTTTTCTTATCTACTTCTTTAATTGTCCAAGTCTCACTACCGTATAGTAGAACGCTCCATACGTACGACTTTAAAAAACTTTTTCTATTATCTAAACTAATACTATTAGCTATTAGTAAGTTTTTCTTTTTTAAAAACATTTTTCTAGTAGTTCAAGTAGAAATTGCTAATTGCTCTGATTTTTTTCCAAAAATTTCGCGGTTTACTCGATTCCGGTAGCATGACTTCCTTTATTTTGCAAAATAGTGTGAAACGTTTAGGTTTTTGTACTACTCCACATTCCTTACTCTTAGTGGTTTAGAATTCATGCACTCTGTAGCTCCGCATGGCGCTGTCGCCGTCTCGCGGTGCTTCTTTACCGATTATTAATTTCCAAGCTGTAGTACTTCCCAAAATTTGTGAAAATTTACCTACTTCTAATATTTCTTCAGAACATTTTAGTCATCTGGCTAACCTCAAGTCAGCTGATCCACTCCTTGCACAATTTGGGCCCATTGATTTATTACTTGGCGCGGATATTTTCCCCCAAGTGTTATTAGACAGTCGCATCCAGGGTGTTATTAATACTATTTATGGATATCTTTTAATGGGAACCATACTTTCTTCGCCCGCTTCTGAAGCTACCAGCTTGTTTTGTATGACAGATTCTACTTCCCCATTGGAAGACATTGTCACTAAATTCTGGGATGTAAAAACTGTCCCCGCCGCTCCACCTATCACGCCTAAAGGAAGTCTAGTTGAAAAACATTTTGTTGATATGTTTCGCTGCAATCATCAAGGTTGATATGTCGTCTCGCTGCCGTTTAGAGATCAAGAACAATTTATTCCAGGTAGTGGTGATCTTGCCTTACCACGATTTGTTTTTTTACAAAATCGTCTACCTAAGCAACGTACGTTTTGTTTATGCGTAAGTATCTGCATTCTCAATATTGCAATCTATTGTTAATGGGTTTCATTCGGACTTTTCTTATTACATTCCGCATCACTGCGTTCTGAAACCAGAAAGCATAAGTACAAAGTTACGAGTTGTTTTCAATGCCTCCGCTAAAATTCTGGTTTAGTCGTCCTTAAACGATTGCTTGTTTGTTGGGCCGAAGCTACAACAAGATGTAACCGCAATTTTGTTGCAATTTCGTCTACATCCTTATGTTGTTACTGACGATATTCGTCAGATATACAGACAAATTCTTGTTAATCCGCTCAGTGTGATTATCAACGAATTGTTTGCCGCTTCTCCCTTGAGGAGCCCATTCTGGACTTTAAATTAAATACAGTTACTTATGAAAACAATTGTGCTCCTTTTCTTGCCATACGCACATTTCTGCAGTTGGTCGTAGACGAAGAGAATTGTTATTCGTTAGCCGACTTCGCTCTTTGCCACCACACTTACCACGATGATGTCGCTAGGGCTCGAGATTCTATTGAATTAACCCTCGCTCTACGAAATCAACTAATTGCTCTTTTAAAACTTGGTGGTTTCGAACTTCATACATGGTCGAGTAACCATCCTGAATTATTAAAAGATCTCAACCCCGCTCCTTTGAGGATCTTGACACTCAATCCCTAAAAGTTCTAGGTCTTCAATGGAACTCCACCTCAGATAATTTTTGTTTTCTAGTTCAGCCACTACGTACCTCCTGTGCCAAGCGCAATCTGTTTTCCAACTAAGCCCGTATTTTCGACCAATGGGACTTTAATCCCCCTTACTTTCCTGGTAAAACACTTAATTCGACGTTAGTGGTCGTTAAAATTAAAATGGCATGCTGCCCCTCCCCCCGACTTACTCCGTTTGTGGGAGAGATACTTGCATGAGTTACCGCTTTTTCGGATTTCGCTTAACCCCGCTTGACAATCTCGCCACAGTTTACTACGTGCGAAGTTCACTGCTTTGCTGACGCATGCGAAAGTGGCTACTGTGCTGTAGTTTATTTTTGCTTTGTTACCCCTTCCGCCGTTGAGGTTCGCTTAGTATGCGCCAAGTCTAAGGTCGCTCCTCTTCGTACAATCTCTTTGCTCCGGCTCGAATTCTTGGCCGCCACATTGTCATCCAAATTATTAATGTTTATCCTCAAAACCTTTTATTCTAACTTTACATTTCATAAAATTTACTGTTGGTCTGACTCCATGGTAGTACTTTCGTGGATTCGTTCCCCGCCGCAGCGTTGGAAAACTTTCTCGCGCCTCTTGACATCACATCCCCTCCACCGAGAATCCTGTCGATGTCGGGTAACGTGGTTTATTCTCTACCGACTTGTGCCAATGTTGTTAATAGTGGGCAGTTTCACCTATCTTGTACCAGTCCTTCGAAAATTTCAGTCCACATATTCCGCCTTCAGATGCTCCTGAAGTTCTCACTGAATAATGCTATATTGTTTTACCCGCTGTCGTAACCTCCTATTGGATTCAATCTATTCTAGAAGATCACTCTTCCTTTCCCTTTATTACGCGCATTGTTGCTTGGATTTTCCGTTTTCGTCATAATTAATGTCACCCACTCGAAAGGTATTCTGGACCTTTGTCATCTCCCGAATTGCACAATGCTTTGATCCATTTGCTCGTGTATACCCAACGATCTTATTTTGAGATCGAGTTTGAGGCCATTCAGTCCGAAGCCACTTTAAGAAAGAGTTTTCGCAAGTTGTCCCTTTTTTTTGTGATGGAATCTTGCGGGCCGGGGGGTCGTCTGGCTCACGCGCCTTTATCCTCTGACCGTAAATTTCCCGCTTTGTTGCCTAGAAAAAGTCAATTTACTGATCTTTATGTTACTTATGTTCATTTAAAATACTTCCACGCGAGTGCTCAAATGTTCATTTTCTCGTCAGTCAGCACTTCTGGATTATTTCTGAGAGGCAATCTGTCCGTCGTATTCAGAGTCATTGTTTAACGTGCTGGAAGACCATTCCGGTCGCATTGCAGCCTCCTATGGGCAACCTGCCTTTATGTCGAGTTACTCAAGTCAAACCTATTTGTGTTCGGGTGTCGAGTTCGCTGGTCCCTTTTCTATTACCATGTCTCGACTACGGGACCTCAAAGTTTTAAAATCGTATTTATGTCTTTTTATTTGTATGGCTACTAAGGTGCTGCACCTTGAAGTAGTATTCGAATCGTCAACAGACCCCTTTCAAACGCCTCTGCTCCGATTTATTGCCAGGTGTGGCCGTTGTGAGTACCTCTATAGTGATTATAGCCCAAATTTTGCGGGTGCTCATAAACAGTTAATTCATCTCGCCAAGCTTGCTACTTCTAAGGACCATATTTCGTGACATTTTATACCGCCTGCCGCATCTCAATTTGGTGGCTTGTGGGAGGCGGGAGTGAAATCGGTTAAAACCTTGCTCCTACGTGCTATTGGTGAGCAAGTGTTAACTTTTGAGGAATTGGTCACGGTTTTTATCCAAGTTGAGGCCATCTTGAACTCACGTCTTCTCACCTCTAAACCACCACATTACCTCCCAAGTGGATAGCAGAGTACAAATGGACGTAATATATACAGACTTTACAAAGCTTTTGACAAAGTTATATATGAGATATTGTTTGAAAAATTGCTGAAGTTAGGTATAATCGGGGACTTATTAAGGTGGATTAATTCCTACATTTCAAACAGATCGCAGATAGTGAAAATTAGTACATACCAATCTAAAGCAGATTTGTTGACATCTGGCGTTCCACAGGGTAGTATCTTGGACCTCTCTCCTTTATTATCTACATTAACCATATAAAAGAACGTTTTCGCTATAGTAAGTTATTAATGTACACGGATGATCTAAATCTTTACTGTGAAATAGAATCGCTATCGGATTGTTTAAATTTACAGAACGATTTTAATCGCTTTCTTGCGTATTGTGTAACCAAAAAATTACAATTGAATTATAATAATTGTTATCACATTCAATTCACTAGGAACAAGTATAATATACACCATGTGTATACATTGAATAATCACCCAATTAAGACTGTCACCACTATTAAGGATTTGGGTGTGCTGTTTGATTGCAAATTAATGTTTAATGAACACGTAGTGCAATTTGTATCAAAGCTTTCAGAATGTTAGGATTCATTGTAAGAACCACACGTGCTTTTCACAGTTTTGAGGCAGTAAATGTTCTTTATTACTCATGTGTTCATAGTATCTTTAATTACGCTTCAATTGTGTGGAATCCGCAATATGCTTACTATTGTGATAAAATTGAGTCCATCCAAAAAAAATTTTTGAGGCATGTAAAGTTTAAATTACATCGGATATTTCAGGAGAATTATTCTCAATTTTGTCAACGTACTGGACTATAACGATTAGAAAATCGTCGTTTTATGACTGATGCGTGCTTCCTCTACAAGTTAATAAATAAATATATTGACTGCCCTAGTGCTCTACAATTAATAAATTTCAATGTGCCCAGGTACACCACTAGAGTCACGCGAACCTTTCGTAAGCTAAAATATAACACTAACAGTATCCAAAATTCGTCGGTAGCCCGTATGATTTGCACTTATAACACAGGTTATAATAATTTAGACATTTTTCACATCTCTTTGTTAGCGTTTCGAAGCTCTATAAAATTATTCGAAACCTATATAGAATAGTTTTTAAACTAATATAGTACCAAGCTAAATTGTTATCACACATATTCTTATGTTACTTGTGTTGGCTATTTATTTATATAATCATATTTTTACAAAAACTTTAGTTTAAGTTTCTACCAAACTTTTTTTTGTTAAACGCGCTTCTATTTATTATATTTTATTTATTATATTATATTATATTATATTATTTTTATTTTTGGCAAGTTGTAAACATTAAGTTCACTCTACTTCAATCAAGTGAGTTATTAAACTTATGTTTATAGATATTAGTAGATACTTCACTGAGTCTTGTCCTGTTTGTATCTCATAGTTTAATAAATTGAAAAATTCACTGCCTTCTTAAATTGTATTTAAAATTAGGGCATCCTCTGAGATAAAAGATTCCGGAGGTAAAATAGTTCACCATTTAGATCTCCGGAGGGACTACTTCGGAGGATGTGATCGGAAAACTTAGAAAAAGAATCGGAAACATTCTACGAGTCGGAGCGTGGAATGTCAGGAGTATGAAGCAAGTATGTACGATAGAGAACATAGTAGGGATTAGCGAATTTCGGTGGTCAGGGTATTTTTGGAGCGGAGCCTTTAGGGTAATTCATACAGGATCAGAGAAAGCAAATTCGTGTGTGGGGATAACTATGCGAAAAAAGATTGGGCACTGTGTAGAAAACTACTTACAAAGGAACCATTGAGTACTCACGGTTAGATTAGAATTTAAACCGGTAAATACAGTAATAATACAAGTATACACGCTTACCTACAGCCCCACAGTGAAGAAGAGGTAGAGGCGATCTACAAAGGTATCGAAGACATACTTAGATACGTAAAAGTACATGAAAATTTAATATTTACAGGTATTTTTATGCAGTGGTAGGTGAGGGTAGGGAAGGAGCGACAGTAGGTCTATTTGGTTTAGACTCGAGAAATGACAGAGGAAATAAGTTGGTAGAATTTTGCGACAAAAACAATTTAACCATCACAAACACATTATTTCAACATCATGATAGAAGACCATACACGTGGAAGATGCCAGGGGATATAGAAAGATATCAAATAGATTACACTTTTATTAGACAACAGTTTAGGAATCAAGTAAAAGAATGTAGAATCCAGAAACAGATATACAAACTGACCACAACATCGTAATTATAAAGGCCGCTCTTAAATTTGAAAATTTGGAAAAAAGGAATGGAAGAAAAGCACTTTGACTCTGAGAAACTAAAAGATAAAGATATCCACGAAAGATTTAAGAAAAGTCAAATGAATTGTTAAAAGATATCGGGAAAATTTTTGATACTAAGAAGGTAGAAACAGAATGGAATAACATTAAATCTAGCATAGACATGGCGGCCAGGGATATTCGGGGGTATACACAAAAAGAAAATAAGAAACCATGCATAACAAAAGATATCCTGAATTTAATAGAAAAAAGACGAGAATACAAAAATAGATCAGACGAAATGGAAAAACAGAGATACGAAGCCATAAAATGGGAAATTTTTCGCAAATGCAGGAAAGCTAAAGAACAAACGATTGATGAAAAGTGGAAAGAGGTACAAACTAAGATGGAGATAGGAAAGACAAACGAAGCATACAAACTAATTAGAATGAATTTTAGGGATATAAAACCGTATAGCAAAAATATAAGTAACGCGAGAGAAAACGTCATTACAGAAAATGTAGAGAAAGTGGTTAGATGGTAGGAATATATAGAAAATTTACATGCAGGAGAGGAACTAACAGCATTAGAACAGGAATCAGACGTTGAAAATGATGACTTGGGATATTCTATACTGCGAGATGAGTTTGAATTAGCATTGAACGTTCTGAAAATGGTAAGGCATCGGGTATAGATAAGGTGCAAGCGGAAACTCTAAAAGCCGCTGAACATTTCAAACGCAACATCATAGGAACTATACCAAAAAAAAGGGAGGCGCGGATAGATGTGAAAATTTTAGAACAATAAGTCTGACAGCACAGTGTCAAAAATTTTCCCTAGAATTGTACAAAGATGTATGGAAAAACGAGCTGAAGAAATACTAGGAGAAGATCAATTTGGGTTTAGGCGAAATAAGGTAACACGAAAGGCTATTTTAGCTCTGAGAATGATAATGGAGAAAACAATAGAACAAGGGGAAAGCGTGTATACAGGGTGATTTAAATCACACAGTTTATGAATGTCCTCAGTTTTTGGGATGCGCTCAAAAGGAACTTTATAACAGTGCCAAGTTGAAGAATTTGTGCATTAATTGTTTGAGCAGCACGTATACTACGACAAGATGCAACTCAACCCAAAAAATGTTACAATTGTGGTCATAAACATTGCATATTACTGCATTTTAATGCAGCGGGTCAAGTACCAGCGGAATCGCCCATTTGAGGGATCATGTAACACGCCCCAATCTTTTACATCTAGTTCTGTTGGTAGTGTTGCGTTAGTTAACGTAACAGTTTTTCATACCACAAAAGGTGTACTATTAGCTACTGCCAGAATTGATATTGAAGATTGTTGCAATAAGTTTAACCATATTCGGTGTTTAATTGACCCCCAAAAGCATGATTTCACTCATCACAAAGAGAGCAGAAAATCGCTTAGGCTTAAAAGTGAACTCGTCTCCAACTGAAATTACTGGGATCAATTCGATAAATTCCACGGTCACGGACGAAAATGCTTGTTTAAACATTCGTCGTGTTAAAACGGGTGCTCAAGTGTTACCGATTAAAGCGGTAGTTATTGATAAAATTTGTAGTAACATTCCCTTTCATTCGTTTTCCACACACAACTGGAATCACATATCCAATATAGCTCTTGCCGATTTTGTCTTTTCGTGTCAGGATTCTATAAATTTGTTACTCGAAACAGATGTGTTTCCTAACATCATATTAGTCGGCCAAATTGCTGATTCCAAAGGCTCACCTACCGCTCTCAACACAATTTTTGGGTATATTTTGATAGATAAATATGAGGAAACTTACAACATATCATCATATTGTTGCGGGCTTCTACTACCGCGTTTCTCTAATTTAAAACAAGTAATAACAAGGGTCTTTATTACTCAATGTTCACAAGTGTAATTAACTGTATATGCCCTATTTATAGATGTTTTCAGTCTAATCAACAATGAAGCACTATCACACTAATCAATTTACAAGCACTAATATCTTCTTAAACGAACTCCTTTACCATAGATCCATTAACAACACTAATACAACTATTTATTTATTACACTTTGTCTATTTATGTATTCTACAAGCTGCATGTACATTAGACACGTGCACTTAACATTTATGTTTACTGTTGGACTTTCAAAAGCTCAACTATTTAACTATACACGATATAATTTATGTCCAACATTCTGATATAGACTTACTCTGTACTTCATCATCGGTCTTATTTATACCGCGAATTAAAAAGGATGACTCATGCTCCAGTAATTGCCAGAAGTTTCTCGGTTGGTGTAGAAGATGCAGTGCTTGCGGCGCTTATGTATGTTTGACGGGTTGCCTAATAGTAGCTCGCAACAATATCAGCACTATCTACGGCTTTATTATTCGGGTGTCATACATCACTTAATTATCTGGAAAATAGGATTAAAAAATTTTGGGATGTTGAAGATATTCCGGACGTTCTACCAATTTCACCAGATAATGCACTTTGTAAAAAATCTTTAATAAAACCACTCGCCTTGTACATGGTCGTTTTGTTTTAATTCTGCTATTTAGACATGATCCCCATGTTTTCTTAAAACTAAAGATTTAGCGGTGCAGCGTTTCCTTTTACTTGATAAACGTTTCTTAAAAAAACCCGGCACCTATGAACAAGTATAACCTTTTTATGCAAAAGTATATTAATCTTCACCATATGTCGTTAACTCCTTTGCCTGTTTCGGATAAGCACTACTATACTCCGCAGCAAAGCATTTGGCGTCCAAACAACTCTACTACGAAACTAAAAGTTGGTTTTAACGCCCATTCAGTGGTATTGATGGCGGACATCAAAATAATGTACCCTCAATTAATTACACCCAATCATCGCAATTTTCAGCGCATTGTTCATCGTTCCTTTACAGGATTATTGCGTTAACACCGTAACTTACGGTGTTATCTCCTTCCCTTTTCAGGCCATCAGATGTTTGTTACAAATAGCCAAACCACTTGCCGCAATGGTGCTTTGTAACCCTTTTTAGAAGGATGATTTAGTCCTTTCGTGCCATTCACTTGAAGTTGTTCGTGAAATTAAATCACAATTAATCTTGGCTTTAGCCAATTACGGGTATTAATTAAGAAAGTGTGTAATAATTTTTCTTTACTGGCCGATTTGCCGCTCACTCGCATTTCTGATTCATACCCTTCTAATCAAAGGCAAAGTTTCGGTTTAAGAGTTCTTGAACTTCAGTAGGTCCCCCTAAACGCAACGTGTTGTCCACTCTTGCACGTAATTTCGAGCCTCTTGGAATTTTGTCTACGTTTACTTTTATTATTGAACATTTAGTTCAACTGTTGTAAAGTCATAAACTTGATTGGGATAACCCTCCTCCCGTTTATTTCGCATTTCTGGGAAAAGTGTTGCAAAGGGTTCACCGCGTTGTCAGAATTTTTGTCACGTATACTCGCCCCCACTTCTTTCGAACAATGTGAAGTTTATTATTTTGCTGACGCAAATGAAAAGGGTTATTGTGCAATTGTATATTTGGTATTTCCAATTAAGGACAGTACTCTCCCCATATTTTTTGTATGTGCAAAATCGAAAGGTGCTTATCTTAAAAAGTTAACATTGTTTTGACTAGAGTTGTGTGCTTCGGCGTTAGTCGCGCGACTTGTTTCTTAAGTAACAAAGGTTTTCAAGAATACAATTTCATTTTCACGAAAAATTCCGAAGGCCGCTGAAGAGTTCCGATGACCGCCAAAGACTTCTGAAACTTTTTAAAACTGTATATATATATGGAGCCACGAGTGCATTAACCTTCAGGTAACTTATGCAGTAAATTTGTATAAACAAAAATTTTAATTTTAAGGTAAAATTTCCTTGTATAAAAAGAAAGGAGTATTTATCAGGTTTATGCTTTTGATTATGATAAAAATTTGGTCTGTCTTTGAACTCAATTAGACTAACCTGTTTAATTAACGTAAAGGGGTGGAAGATGCTCCCTTTTATTCAGACTCAGGTCTGCAAATAATGTTTACTTAATTAGTATGCATCCTACAAGGACTCTAATTCCGGATGCAAATTAAAATGACGACAAATTTGAACTTGAAATTTTATGATGCTGAAATTTATGCTGAAATTTAA
Source organism: Platerodrilus igneus (assembly GCA_036346225.1). NCBI lineage: Eukaryota > Metazoa > Arthropoda > Insecta > Coleoptera > Lycidae > Platerodrilus > Platerodrilus igneus. The sequence goes on along the minus strand of JARFIW010000330.1, from coordinate 28,839 downwards.
TTTTAAAATTTTAATGTATTATGAATATTGATGTAAATAAAGTTAACGTTGATATTTGTGGTAGGAATGTGTTTGTTTTTTTATGAATGAGGATGAAAGTTTTAACTAGGTGAGCAGCCGGGGCGGAAAGAGTAAAGAGGCGATTATCGGAAGAGATTCAACGGACAAGAGAATCACAGCAATTCTTTGCGCCCAATTCGAGAGGTTTGATTCTTATAAGGTTTTACAGCAATCTTGGGCGTCCCAACGTTGGGGCTCGAATGTTTTTTTTTTACTCTGGCGAGGCTTTTACCGGAGTATCACAGCAATCTTGGCGACCCGAACGTGAGGGCTCGAATTTCAGATAGTGTGTAACTGTTTCAGGAAACTGACGACCCTGAAATTAGGAGCTGAGTGTGAATATTTTTTGTAGGTGTGTGAAAGAAGTGTGTAGGCGTGTGTGGGGGTGAAAAGTGTGACGGATGCAGAGAAAAGAGTGGCTTCGAAGTCAAGGGGTGAAAATAGTGAACTCGTCTCCAACTGAAATTACTGGGATCAATTTGATAAATTCCACGGTCACGGACGGAAATGCTTGTTTAAACATTCGTCGTGTTAAAACGGGTGCTCAAGTGTTACCGACTAAAGCGGTAGTTATTGATAAAATTTGTAGTAACATTCCTTATCATTCGTTTTCCACACACAACTGGAATCACATATCCAATATAGCTCTTGCCGATTTTGACTTTTCGTGTCAGGATTCTATAAATTTGTTACTCGAAGCAGATGTGTTTCCTAACATCATATTAGTCGGCCAAATTGCTGATTCCAAAGGCTTACCTACCGCTCTCAACACAATTTTTGGGTATATTTTGATAGATAAATATGAGGAAACTCACATCATATCATCATATTGTTGCGGGCTTCTACTACGCGTTTCTCTAATTTAAAACAAGTAATAACAAGGGTCTTTATTACTCAATGTTCACAAGTGTAATTAACAGTATATGCCTTATTTATAGATGTTTTCAGTCTAATCAACAATGAAGCACTATCACACTAATCAATTTACAAGCACTAATATCTTCTTAAACGAACTCCTTTACCATAGATCCATTAACAACACTAATACAACCATTTATTTATTACACTTTGTCTATTTATGTATTCTACAAGCTGCATGTACATTAGACACGTGCACTTAACATTCATGTTTACTGTTGGACTTTCAAAAGCTCAACTATTTAACTATACACGATATAATTTATGTCCGACATTCTGATATAGACTAACTCTGTACTTCATCATTGGTCTTATTTATACCGCGAATTAAAAAGGATGACTCATGCTCCAGTAATTGCCAGAAGTTTCTCGGTTGGTGTAGAAGATACAGTGCTTGCGGCGCTTGTGTATGTTTGACGGGTTGCCTAATAGTAGCTCGCAACAATATCAGCACTATCTACGGCTTTATCATTCGTGTGTCATACATCACTTAATTATCTGGAAAATAAGATTAAAAATTTTGGGATGTTGAAGATATTCCGGACGTTCTACCAGTTTCACCTGATAATGCACTTTGTAAAAAATCTTTAATAAAACCACTCGCTTTGTACATGGTCGTTTTGTTTTAATTCTGCTATTTAGACATGATCCCCATGTTTTCTTAAAACTAAAGATTTAGCGGTGCAGCGTTTCCTTTTACTTGATAAACGTTTCTTAAAAAAACCCGACACCTATGAACAAGTATAACCTTTTTATGCAAGAGTATATTAATCTTCACCATATGTCGTTAACTCCTTTGCCTGTTTCGGATAAGCACTACTATATTCCGCAGCAAAACATTTGGCGCCCAAACAACTCTACTACGAAACTAAAAGTTGGTTTTAACGCCCATTCAGTGGTATTGATGGCGGACATCAAAATAATGTACCCTCAATTAATTACACCCAATCATCGCAATTTTCAGCGCATTGTTCATCGTTCCTTTACAGGATTATTGCGTTAACACCGTAACTTACGGTGTTGTCTCCTTCCCTTTTCATGCCATCAGATGTCTGTTACAAATAGCCAAACCACTTGCCGCAATGGTGCTTTGTAATCCTTTTTAGAAGGATGATTTAGTCCTTTCGTGCCATTCACTTGAAGTTGTTCGTGAAATTAAATCACAATTAATCTTGGCTTAAGCCAATTACGGGTATTAATTAAGAAAGTGTGTAATAATTTTTCTTTACTGGCCGATTTGCCGCTCACTCGCATTTCTGATTCATACCCTTCTAATTAAAGGCAAAGTTTCGGTTTAAAAGTTCTTGAACTTCAGTAGGTCCCCCTAAACGCAACGTGTTGTCCACTCTTGCACGTAATTTCGACCCTCTTGGAATTTTGTCTACGTTTACTTTTATTATTGAACATTTAGTTCAACTACTGTAAAGTCATAAACTTGATTGGGATAACCCTCCTCCCGTTTATTTCGCATTTCTGGGAAAAGAGTTGCGAAGGGTTCACCGCGCTGTCAGAATTTTTGTCACGTATACTCGCCCCCACTTCTTTCGAACAATGTCAAGTTCATTATTTTGGTGACGCAAATGAAAAGAGTTATTGTGCAGTTGTATATTTTGTATTTCCAATTAAGGACGGTACTCTCCCCATATTTTTTGTATGTGCAAAATCGAAAGGTGCTTATCTTAAAAAGTTAACATTGTTTTGACTAGAGTTGTGTGCTTCGGCGTTAGTCGCGCGACTTGGTTCTTAAGTAACAAAGGTTTTCAAGAATACAATTTCATTTTCACGAAAAATTCCGAAGGCCGCTGAAGAGTTCCGATGACCGCCAAAGACTTCTGAAACTTTTTAAAACTGTATATATATATATATATATATATATATATATATATATATACTCTAATTTAGACCAGGGTAGAAAATTAATAAACGACATCAAATAATTTTAATTACCGTGTATAAGGAAGCTTTGGGTATTAATACGCTTCATTTAAAGGCATATTGGATAAATTCGTCATTTACTTCTAAATATAGGGTTTATATTGTTTAGATCATGTTAAACACCGTGTATATCAAAGCAGTGTAAAATAGTACGCTTAATTAAAGGCCTACTGTGTAGATTTAAATCATTCAATTAGAATGTAGGGTTTGTATATAATCATAATCAACGTGTAGAAGGAAGTAATGTAGAATTTCAGTAGATAATACGCATTATTAAAGCCGTGTAGCCTAAAATTTATTCGTTTCGTTAGAAATAAGGGGTTTAGATTATTCACTGGACGCTTTCTATAAAAAGAAGCCGAATTAAAACGTTCAACTTGTATTTAATTTAATCTTTTCAAGTACTAAAGCTATCGAGAAATTATAAACGACGTGGGGAAGTCACGCAGGAGCCTTTAGCGTATTAGAACTAAGAACACCTGCAAAGATAACGATGTATATGATAGTCGATAAGCTTCAAGCTATATGAGTGTACGTAAGAAAGCAAGTTTGTGTTATAAAGACAAGCGAGATGAGATGCAAACTTGAAGGGGAACATGTATTCTGACGTATGAATCGACGGGCGGGGCTATAGCTAGTCTGTACAAATCTTTTAACATGAGAGGGGGAAGCATATCAGTTTCTGTGTAAAATTAATTAGTTGTTCTCGGATGTGATGCGAGGCGTGTGGAAATTTCCTAGATTTTAACTCCAACGAGTGCAAATTTCAGGAGAATCGTTGTACCGAGCCATCGGAAGGAAAAATTGAATGCAAATTTCCTAAAATCGTCCGTCGCGGGACAAATTCGACTCGCAAGCGAGCCATTATATAAACCCGTGCTGGTAGGAGCTTGGAGCTTTTTTTTTATTTCGATACTTCAAGCAGACTACATGGTAATTACGTGCTACGATAAAAATTATTGTGCATTAGTGCACTTAGAGAAGATAGGTAAAGGTAATAAAGTCTAGTTATATTTGCGGGTATTACTGTACCAATTATCCAAATTAGTAACGATAAATAAATAATTAGAAGTATGCGTTTTGGTATAGCGTAAAAGAATAATGAATTTCATTGCTATTTTTCGGGAGTGTTAGTAATCAAAAGTTATTCGTAAACGTGACTGGATCCACAAAACAAGATTTCGATATACATAGATGAGTTCCTGAGAAGCCCTGAAACCTTTTGGACGAATGGTGGTATATAAAAGAAAATTTTTTTAAAGGCGTCCAGAAATCCGAAGACGTAAACATAAACCAGCTGGAATGGTGGCGTTAGCAAGGACGATGTACATTGGAGCCACGAGTGCATTAACCTTCAGGTAACTTATGCAGTAAATTTGTATAAACAAAAATTTTAATTTTAAGGTAAAATTTCCTTGTATAAAAAGAAAGGAGTATTTATCAGGTTTATGCTTTTGATTATGATAAAAATTTGGTCTGTCTTTGAACTCAATTAGACTAACCTGTTTAATTAACGTAAAGGGGCGGAAGATGCTCCCTTTTATTCAGACTCAGGTCTGCAAATAATGTTTACTTAATTAGTATGCAATTAAGGCAATGCAAGCCATTTTGGGAGCAAATGAGCAGTTCTGCATACACTATGTGGATGATATATTAATTTTTAGTGAAACTGAGGAACAACATTACTCTCATTTAGAACGAGTATTATTAGAGCTTAAATTAGCAGGGTTGAGGCTGAATATAGACAAGTGTGAATTTTTTTCAAAAACTGTTAAATTTCTGGGGTATGTGGTGAACAATCAAGGTATGGGTATCGATAAAGAAAGATTGTCTGAACTCTTGACATATCCGAGACCTAATAACATTAGGAAATTAAGAGCTTTTTTGGGGGTCCTTAACTTTTATAAGAAGTTTGTACCGGGATTTGCTGAAAAAGCGATTCCATTGTTTAAACTTCTGAAGAAGGGAGTAGGATGGAGTTGGACGGAGATTCAAGAGGCAGCATATTTAACGCTGTTGGAACAATTTCATGACCAACTAATTTTGAGGCATCCAAGATTTGATGTAGGTTTTGTACTGAGGACGGATGCATCGGATAGTGCTTTAGCAGCAGAGTTGTACCAAATACAAGAGGGGTAAGAGGCGCCCATATTTTATGTTTCACGCACACTGAAGCCGCATGAAGTAAATTACACAATTAGTGAAAAGGAGATGGCTGCAGTGGTGTTTGGTGTTACAAAGTTAAATTTTTTTTTGATCGGAAGACATTTTGTAATCGAAACGGATCATTCGGCGTTGTGTGCGTTGATAAATACAAGATTTTCTAATAATCGAGTATATCGATGAGGTTGTTACTACAGGAGTTTGACTTTGAGATTAAATATATTAAGGGGGAGAACAATTTTATAGCAGACGCGTTTAGTAGAAACCGAGACAAGGGTAACAAAAGACCGTGTGACATCGTAATTGCTATGAACAATCTACTACAAAACAATTCAGTATATGGAGAAGAGGAGATCTTGAGGAACCAGGGGCAGAGTGAAGAGCTGCAGACTATTAGAACGAAGTTAGAAAACGAACCTGGATTCAAAAATTTCCATATGATAAATGGATTTTTGTGTAAAAAAGTTCAAGACTTGGAAGTATATGTAGTGGATAGGGTGCAAGCGAAATTAATTATCAAAGATCTGCATTTAAGATATGGTCACATAGAAATCCGAAAGACTTGGTTAATTTTTAGGGAAACGTTTTTTTCAACTAAAGACTTACGGTTGGTAAAGTCAGTCATCAACACGTGTCACTTATGTACTTTAGGAAAGTACAAAAATAGTACGAGTCAAGATGTGGTACAAAGTATACACGTACAAAATCCCCTGGACTTAGTTGCAATTGATTATTTGAGTAATCTAGTCCGAAGTACAAAGGGACACAAACATGTACTGATTGTAACTGATGTGTTTTCAAAATTTACAAAATTATATCCCACTCGGGATTGTAACACAGTCGGATCAAACAAAAAATTGGAACAATTTTGTAGGGAAGTAGGAACTTTTAAACGAGTATTAGCAGACAATGCTACATATTTTAATAATCAACAGTTTAGGGATTATTGGGAGAGGCAAAACATCAAAGTGGTGTTTTGCAGCATAAGGCATCCTCAAGTTAATCCAGCTGAGCGTTATATTCAAGAGACGGTTAAATTCTTGCGTTTGGCCTCACATAGGAATCATCGTTTATGGGAGGACAATTTGTCCAAGGTTGAATCTTTTATCAATGAAACCCCTAGTACCGTGACAGAAACCAGTCCCATTATGCTTATCAAGCAACAGTATCCCCAAAGACCATGGCAAATTGTGCCTAGGGATGATGAATTTCAACAACTTTTGGTAGATGTGAGGGAGAGGTTAAGGAAGAGAACTGAAAAATATACAAGGAAGATGAACGCAAGAATAAGAAAGAGGATAAAATTTAAAGTGGGAGACCAGGTAATAGTAAAAAGCTTGAGAGTAGGGAAGAGAGACAAAACGACATGTGCTAAACTACACTTGCCCTATGAGGGACCTTTTGAGATAGGTGAAGTAATAGGGAAGTTCACGTATTTGTTAAGGGAAGTAAGGACGAGAAATGAGAGGGGACGGTTTCACGTCAACCTACTATTCCCTTATACAGGAGAACCAGCACCACAATAGAAATAGGTATATAGGATGAGAATGAAAATTAATGTAGGATTAAAATAAGATAGGTTAAGTGTAGATATTTCTTATAAGATTAGTGGAGAGTTAAGAATAGAATAAGAATAGGATAGGTATATAGGATGTATATAGGATTAGATGGGTAAGTAGGATGAAGTTAGGGATAATTTCATTTTATAATATTAGGTGAGAGGTAGGAATAGAATAGGGATATAGGATAGAGGTAAATATTTTTAGAATTGAATATAAGTTAGGTAAGTTAGAAAGATAAGTTGTATAGTGAGATAGACAATTTTTCTTAATTTTTTTTGCAGTCTAGATTTTTCATATTTGAATTCAAATAAGTGGGATTATTTGTATTCAAATAGGGGCAAAATACTCTAATTTAGACCAGGGTAGAAAATTAATAAACGACATCAAATAATTTTAATCACCGAGTATAAGGAAGCTTTGGGTATTAATACGCTTCATTTAAAGGCATATTGGATAAATTCGTCATTTACTTCTAAATATAGGGTTTATATTGTTTAGATAATGTTAAACACCGTGTATATCAAAGCAGTGTAAAATAGTACGCTTAATTAAAGGCCTACTGTGTAGATTTAAATCATTCAATTAGAATGTAGGGTTTGTATATAATCATAATCAACGTGTAGAAGGAAGTAATGTAGAATTTCAGTAGATAATTATTAAAGCCGTGTAGCCTAAAATTTATTCGTTTCGTTAGAAATAAGGGGTTTAGACTAATCACTGGACGCTTTCTATAAAAAGAAGCCGAATTAAAACGTTCAACTTGTATTTAATTTAATCTTTTCAAGTACTAAAGCTACCGAGAAATTATAAACGACGTGGGGAAGTCACGTAGGAGCCTTCAGCGTATTAGAACTAAGAACACCTGCAAAGATAACGATGTATATGATAGTCGATAAGCTTCAAGCTATATGAGTGTACGTAAGAAAGCAAGTTTGTGTTATAAAGACAAGCGAGATGAGATGCAAACTTGAAGGGGAACATGTATTCTGACGTATGAATCGACGGGCGGGGCTATAGCTAGTCTGTACAAATCTTTTAACATGAGAGGGGGAAGCATATCAGTTTCTGTGTAAAATTAATTAGTTGTTTTCGGATGTGATGCGAGGCGTGTGGAAATTTCTTAGATTTCAACTCCGACGAGTGCAAATTTTAGGAGAATCGTTGTGCCGAGCCATCGGAAATTTCTTAAAATCGTCCGTCGCGGGACAAATTCGACTCGCAAGCGAGCCATTATATAAACCCGTGCTGGTAGGAGCTTGGGGCTTTTTTTTTTAATTTCGATACTTCAAGCAGACTACATGGTAAATACGTGCTACGATAAAAGTTATTGTGCATTAGTGCACTTAGAGAAGATAGATAAAGGTAATAAAGTCTAGTTATATTTGCGGGTATTACTGTACCAATTATCCAAATTAGTAACGATAAATAAATAATTAGAAGTATGCCGTTTTGGTATAGCGTGAAAGAATAATGAATTTCATTGCTATTTTTCGGGAGTGTTAGTAATCAAAAGTTATTCGTAAACGTGACTGGATCCACAAAACAAGATTTCGATATACATAGATGAGTTCCTGAGAAACCCTGAAACCTTTTAGACCAATGGTGGTATATAAAAAAAAAAATTTTTAAAGGCGGCCAGAAATCCGAAGACGTAAACATAAACCAGCTGGAATGGTTTGGTTAGCAAGGACGATGTACATTGGAGCCACGAGTGCATTAACCTTCAGGTAACTTATGCAGTAGATTTGTATAAACATAAATTTTAATTTTAAGGTAAAATTTTCTTGTATAAGTAGAAAGGAGTATTTATAAGGTTTATGCTTTTGATTATGATGAAAATTTGGTCTGTCTTTGAGCTCAATTAGACTAACCTGTTTAATTAACGTAAAGGGGTGGGAGATGCTCCCTTTTATTCAGACTCAGGTCTGCAAATAATGTTTACTTAATTAGTATGCATCCTACAAGGACTCTAATTCCGGATGCAAATTAAGATGATGACAAATTTGAACTTGAAATTTTATGATGCTGAAATTTAATTTTGAAGTTTTAACGTATTATGAATATTGGTGTAAATAGGGTTAACGTTGATGTTTGTGGTAGGAATGTGTTGTTTTTTTTGAATGAATGAGGATGAAAGTTTTATCTAGGTGAGCAGCCGAGTCGGAAGGAAGTCAAGAGGCGATATTCAGGTAAGAAATTGATTATCTGATTAAATTCAACGTACAAGAGAGGATCACAGCAATATATAAATATATATATATATATATATATATATATATATATATTGTTGTGGACTCAAAGGGTTAAATCAGTGGTAAACAATAAAATTTGAACTACCCTGTATATAGAAAGAAACGATTTATTTACGCGCAAAATTAATTTAATTTATTTAAAGAAAACGGACAAGTATTGACGTATTTTTGTAATTCATAATTGGAATGTTAAAAATTACATAAAGAAAAAACAGTTTTAAAGCAAATGGAAGTTTATAATTAATTTTAATTAATTTTAATCCAACACGTATAAGCATAAGAGAACGTGCTTGCGTAACAAAATCAATAACTCCAAGGTAAATGTAGTTCGTTTTATACAAATACGACGAAATATAAAGTCTAGGAATTAGTGTGCTAAACGTTCGATAATTAACACACACCTGCGTTTTAGAAGGTTACATTCGAAGAAGTCAAGCGTGTGTCAAGATAAGACTTCATAGAAATATTTTCAACCGTCAGCTTAGATAAACAACAAGGGTAACAAACTTCTTAATAAGCGAGGAAAATGCACGATTGGTAATGTACAACAGATAGAGACAGGTAGAGAAGCGTTGAGGTTGAAAATACACGTACCATAGACACGTGGAGTGGAGATAAGCTGTCATCAATATCGATTTTCTGTAACTCAAGTGGGGTTTTGAACGCGACAGCAGATATGCATAAGACAGAGATGAATATAGTTTAGGCGGGGCTTGTGATGACTTTTATCATTGGTTAAAAACAAAGAGCTTTTCAAACGTAGACACACGCGAAGGTTGAGAGCGCTTTCCAAAATATACGGCACGTAGACCGGAGCAAATTTGAAGAATTTCAAGACGGTTGTATTAAAAATTTTTAGAATTAGATTTGAAAATAAGCTTTTCATTTGAAGTGCGTCCACGGGTGGGGTTTTGAAACGATATAAATACTCATTCTAAATTATTAACGTCCTCTTGTTTTCTCCTCGCTTCTATATTACTATACTTCGATAAAGTACTAAATGCTGACCACCATAACAGTAGAGCTTTTTTGTGAGTATTGTATGTGTTGAAAATACAGTAAATATAGTGCTTGCAAGTGCAACTCAGTAGTAGCGGACATCTTATTATTGACGCGAAGTAAGTGTAGTGCATTTTAAATTAGGAAAGGTCCGGCTACTACAATACAAAGCACGAAAATCAATAAATGGAAACATGATATATGTGGGGTAAGCATCACAAATAACCAAGATTGTATGCTGATACATGGAATGTGCTTGACTCGCAAATGGTGTTATCATCTGTGGATCCGATGAGTAGCACAGTGTAAGATAACGAAGCCGAGGTGTTCATGCGATTACCTTTGAAGGAATGGAAGCCTGAAGAATTCTCCAGGTAATTTATTTGAAATTTCGGTTTGATAAATGTTTGTAAAATTTTGGTGCTGTGTGATTGACTTTTTGGGCCTTATTTAGGGTTGTAGAAACTTAGTAAAAAAGATGCATGTACTGGACAATTTATTAAAGTTAGATATTGAAAAGGGGTGTATTTAAAACATACAAAAATTTTATTCAGGATATAAATTGGATTGTAAAGGGTAAACGAGTCTATAAATTTTGCTTTAATTTATGCAAGGTGTAAAAGGCATATATAAACTAAACTGGGTTATTATGAGCTCACCATACTCCAGTGTACAGTCAATTTAGGGTAACATGTCCGGCCCATCTACTCATATCTTATTGAATTTGTTTAAAATAATTAGCAAGGTCAAGGACTTAAAAACATACCATATTTTGAGTTTTATAATTAGTGTATCAAACTGTTTTTATACATGTGCCTAATTTAACTGTTAATAGCTGTAAATAAAAGGTTGTATGATTGTTGTATTATTTGGTGATTTTATTGAATGGTGTGCGAGTGTGAAGGAGGAATGGTTGTAAATTTAGGTATCCGAGAAGAGGCACAGCAGAGTTAGCCAGGGAAGCTGCAGAAGGTTTTTGAAGTAGAAGTAAGGAGAGTAAGTAATTTTTTTTTTAAATTTTGAATTTTTGAAAATTATATGTGACCCTGGTGAAGCTTCGATGTTAAAAGCTTAATCCACGATTTCACGGCAATATATATATATATATATATATATATATATATATATATATATATATATATTGCTGTGATACCTTTAAAATCCGTGAACTACGCTTTTCGCCTCGGCTGCTCACCTAATGTTATAAACCTCCTCATTCATAAAAAACAACACATTCCTACCAAAACATCAACGTTAACTCTATTTACATCAATATTCAGAATACATTAATATTTCAAAATTAAAACTCAGCATAAATTTCAGTTTTAAAAAGAATTTCAAGATTAATTTTATTATCATTTTACTGTGCATCCAAAATTAAAGTCCTTGTTGGATGCCTACTAATTAATATAACAATATAAGCAGACCGGAGTCTGAGTATAAAGGGAGCATCTACCACCCCTTTACGTTAATTAACCAGGTTCGTCTAATTGAGCTCAAAGACATACCCAAATTTTCATCATATTCCCGAACATCAAAACAAAATACCCTTTTAACTTAAACAAGCAAATTTCATCTTAAAATTAAACTTTTATGGTTAGAACAATTTCACTAATGTCCATTTAAAGTAAATCAATTATAAAGTCATTCAATACACACAAAATGTCAAACAAAATAGTATAATTTACCTGAAGGTTACTGTCCTCGTAGCTTCGAAGTATCGTTTCTTTAGTTAATCACACCATTCAACAGGATTATATTTACGGCTTCTGATTCTCTACGCTTTTAAAATTTTCTCCATCACCATCCATTCAAAGTCGTTTCTGGGCCTTTCCGGAACTCATCTGTGTTTATCTGACCCTTGTTTCATGGATCCAGACACGTATTTGAACCATTTAATTATTAACACCCCGAAAAATAGCAAAGAAATTCATGCTTCTGTCACCAATATACGCCAAAACTGCCTACTTTTGTGTATACCTTCGTCGTTGTAAATTTTGCTAATTGGTACAGTGAAACTAAATTTTATTACCTTGTATCTAAGTGCACTGAAGTACATTCATGTTAGCACGTAAATAACAAGCTATTTTGAATCACTAAAATATACTAGCAAACTTTAAATTATTTAATCAAACTAAACTGCACGGTTTAACGTCTTCAATCAAGTCGCGTATGTACGAGCTTTTAACGCATCGAATCGTCAAAAGTCTAAGAGAGCTTGTTTATATTCATCTCGGTATATATAGCAAAAAGCCTGTCTATCGGTCTGTTCCCCAAAACGGGTAATTCTAAAGAATTTCTCATGCCATGTTCCCAGTCTGTCGCTCGCGCGTCGATTTTTACGAATTTTCACTCGCCCCATTTAAATCTCAAAAAAATTTCCACACGGCACGCAAGCATGTCCGAGAAAAACTAATTAATTTTGTACAGAAATTGTTGTTCTACCTCTGATATTTGCATCCTATTTTCAACCAATTGTGACCCTCGTGACGTTGTTTAAATCCCGCCTTTTACAATATGTGTCTTTGCTTGACGCATTTTCTCTTTCCTTCTCTAACCTGTTCGTATTGGTGCAAATTGATATTCTTTATTATCGATTATTTTAGTCCACATGGAGTGTGAAATAACCCAGCTTTAGCAATTCTCGTAACTATTATGCGACGTTTTCCCAAGATTCTTTGAAACATTAATTATCTGCAAACTTTACGCCGAATGTGATATTTAAACTACGCAGGTGTTCAAAATAATATTAATTCTCAGAGCTTTATTCCGTGGTATTTTAATCTATGGTTTTTTACAAGTTTTTAATAGGAATTATATGTTACTAACGGTTTAATTAACTCCAATTAAAATTGATATCTATCCTTTTCATTTTTAGCGAATACAACTTAAATATTAATTATTATACGTACACTTTGTTTTACTACCGGTTACTTAAAATAGGGTTAATTAATATAAACTTTGCACGTAATTTCTCTTTGTTTAGGAATAATTACATTACACGCAGAGCTTTTCACTACTGCTTCGTCTTATAAATAATTTAAATTTCTTATTTTTACTGAAACAACCGAGTTTATTTATGCTTCATGGTTTTAATAACGCGTATTATTTAATACAATTCCTTATACACGGTGATTAAAATTATTTGATGTGATTATTTAATTTTCTACCCTGGTCTAAATATGAGTATATATATATATATATATATATATATATATATATATATATATATATATATATAGTACCGTGGACTTTTGCTCTGTTTCTTGGACTTGCAGTCTCTGGAACCTTTTAAAAAACATTTAAGCCCTACGAAGTGGTCGTCATAAATTGCCGTGGAACTTTACTCTGGCCCTCGCCAGTTTCAGAAAAAAATTTTCTTTTCAAAAATATAAACGTTTACCAAATTTCTTACCCGGATTCTGCTCCATCAGATTTCTTTAGTAGTTTCCCTGGCTAGCTCAGCTGTGACTCTTTTCGGATACCTAGCTTTATTATCATTCTCTTAATCATTCACACACCATTCAATAAATTACTAAATAATACAACAATCATACAATATTTATTTTACCACTATTTACAAATAATAGTTCATCGTTATGTACAGTTCGGTGTTTCAGTTACACTTCAGAAAAATGCTATCTTTATAAAGTCCTTGTTTTTAAAATTGTAATTTCAAACACATTTAATGCAACAGGAGTAAATGGGCTCCCAAATAATACCTTCTCTTTATTTCTAATTACTACACACTGGAGTATGGTGAGCTCATGATAACCCAGTTTATTAATGTATGCTTTGTACTTTGCATACTCTTACCACAAACTTAAAAAAAAAACATGTGCTCTTAACAATTAAATTTAAATTCATTAGGAAAGTTAATAAGCTTTACGTACAGCTTTAGATTTAATTTCAAATATCACTATAATAGTCAGTTATACGTATTCCTTTCAATAAGTTTAATTACCAAAAAAATACCATCAAAATTTTACTCACACATCACAAATAATTTCATCAGTTTATCAAAACAAAACAGCAAATTAAAATACGTTACCTGGAAAAACTTGAAGACGCCATCTCCGTTGATGTAGTATTATATTCCTGAACCCTTCGGCTGCGTGATTATGCGCGCTGCTCCACCAGATGTTTATAGATAAAAACACCATCTGAGCTGATCTTCGTGCTACCCATTTAATATCAATTCCAACATCCAAATTCATGTATATTACACTTGTTTATTACGGTATATTAATTTACGAGCTTGTTTAAGTATTTGTGAACCCCAGTTAAATTTACAACACTCGCGTTACTATTCGCGTTACTAACTATAAGGCCACAAACAATTTAATACAAAATTTTACTACTCACAAGTCTCGTCAGTTGATTATTATCGTTGTTAAGCGATGTGAAATTAAAGAGAGCCCTATTAATTTACTTCTCGTATTTATACCATCCAACCGTGCCCCCTTGGCCACACTTTACCCGAAATACCTAATTGCAAAATAACATTTCCGCAAATTTTATCTAACCGTTTTTAAACTCCTCGAAATATTCCCTCGTCAACACGCTATATCATGCAAACTATTCCATCCACCTGTCGCGTGATCGTTTGTTTTAAAACTATCTATTTCGACCAATGATACAGTTCAGTGACGTCACAAAACTCCACCTGTAATATCTTTATTCCTGTCTTATGTATATTGGATGTCACATTCTAACCATACTTGAGTGGTAGAAAATCGATATTACTGCCCGCGTCTGATGTCTACTCCACATGGACTGAATACGTACTTTACGAAAACAAATGTTCTTCTCCCATCTCATTCTGTAGCCTATTATAAATTGTGCATCCTTTCTGCTCTTTAAGAAACTCTTGCTAGCGTTCATACGAAACCACCAACGGTTTGAACAATATTCCTTGAAGCTTGTCTTGTTATGCCCCAAAAATAAGCGGAAGATGACCTTTCCAACATGCAGGTGTGCTAAATTAATGATAGTTTAAAATAATAGTTCTTGTAGTTTACATTTCACAGTATTCTATATAACCAACGTATGTTTGTTTGTTAAGAAAGCTTTTCGCCTTGGGATTATTGATTTTTCATGCTCTGATGCGTTTTCTGACGTTATAACCCGTTGAATTAAACTAAATTAAATTAATTATGCATTTCTATTGGCTTATAAAACTTATTTTCATTATGAATCTATTACCTTTTAATCCCTAATTATAACAATACGTCAATCCTTGTTAATTTAAATTAAATAAATAAACTAACTTTTGCGCGTAAATCTTATGTTCCTCTCTCTACACAGGGTGTCCAAAATTGCATTGTTTATCCCCAAATTTAACCCTTGAAATCCACTACAGTATATATATATATATATATATATATATATATATATATATATATATCATTTAATAATTATTTAAGTTCTTACTAGACTAAACAAGCAAACCACGGAGCCTTCCGAAGGGATCCGAAGACTTCCAAACTATTTCAACTGTACATATGTCCATACCATAATCATTTAAGTTCTTGCTTGGCTCTACAAGCAAATCACTAAGTCTTCCGAAGAGTTCCAAAGATTTCTGAATACTTTTGAACTACATCAAACTGTACATTTGTTCATTTTCTAGCTATTTATCTTACCTACCTATTTAGCTATAAACTTCATAATTATTTTGCTTAATATAATAGAACCAAACCTACACACATTGTATAACATTGTATAACTTATTCTACTATATATACTATCTAGAGGACACGCTCCGTTGCATTTGCTTAATTTCTGGCGCGACTCCCTATTATTGGTTCTGTTGAGTGTTGTGTAATTATTTTGCATGGCCGATTTAACAAAATATTGCTTTCTGATTGTTTAATAATGCGTAGACTGGTAATTGTTTGTTTCCATGCTGGCAGCAGTCTTCCAGTATCATCCCTTGTGTTGGAACTATATTTTGTATTTCAATAGTTTCTCGGATTATATTCGAAGTGTAGTGTTTAGTTTTAGCTAACGTTCTAATATCCTTAAAGTCGATGTTATGACCTGTAGTACTGAGCTAACGGTGAGGTTTTTCCTTGTTCTTTATTACGCTTTTGTGTTCTTCCTTCCTAACACTAATTCTTTTGTTTGTTTACCCATCTTTCACTATCTGCGTGCATTAGTCTGACATTGACCTGCATCTACCTCTTTTTTTTATCTTTGATTGTAATTTATCCCCCACTATTCTCCAAATATGCTTTAGAACATATCCTGCCCTTCTATTTCACTTATATATTTTTTGTTTTCCACATATGCTTTCAACAATTTTCTCCTTGTTTCTATGTTTGTTGTCTTCGAACATAGCCGTTGCTTTTTCTTGTTAGATGCAGTTCAGTTCGTCTTCTATTGTTTTACAAATATATACCCTATTTCCTCCATATTCAGTTGTATGCGAAGAGGATTAAGCAGCCTACGGCTACCAAGTTCCCCCACACTTGAACATTTGCCGAATTAATGGTTTTCCAATTTATCCTTTTAAACAAGGTTTATCGTCTTTAAATTGGTCGGACGTGTACCTCCACTTATTTCTATTCAGAGCTACTCTACACAGTTTCTTGAAATCTCCACAACCTAGATAAATCTCGGTTCGCCTTTTGTTGTTTTCTATTTTGTACTATTTTACCGAGAATCAGTAGTATGTGTAGTGGTTAAGCAGCCTGTGTTGGCCAAGATCCCCCAACACTTGGACACGTGCCGAATTAATAGTTTTCCAATAAATGCTTTCGCAAAATTAACATTAGTTGAGATTATTACAAAAGCAATACCTGTAGTTGCCTATAATAATTATCAGGTTTAAGTACAATTATTTTTTATTTCGTCATTAGGTTTGCCTTCTTCTTGGAACTGGTTGGACGCGTACTTCCATTGATTTCTATTCTGAGCTAGTCTACACATTTCCCTGAAACTCCCTCGGCCTACATCAACTATCGGTGTACAATAGTTCAACCTAGGTCTACATTTCCTCTCTTTTTTCCCATATCTGCTTCTAATATATTCCGCACTATTCTCTCATGCTTTAATAAGTGGCCTATCATGATATGTCCTATTTTTTACTGTTTTCCACAAACTTCTTTCTTTCCCTACCATTTTTAGTAACCTCTTCGTTCTTAACTTCGTCTGCCCATGTTGTTTTCGTCTTATGTCTGTAGCACCACATTTCAAAAGCTTCTATCTTTTTCCTGTACGCTTCTCCTACTGTCCAGGTTTCACAGCCGTACAGTGCTATGCTCCACGCATTTGTTTTAACCAATCTTTCCTTTGTTTCTATGTTTGTTGTCTTTGAACACAGTAGTTGCTTTTTCTTGTTAAATGTAGCACGACCTTGTGCTAATCTTTATTTTATATACTTTGCGCTCTTCCCATCTTGTGTTATTTGGCTTCCTAGGTAGCAGAAATCCTTAACCTCTTGTAAGTTCTCGTTACCTATTTGTAATCTGGTTTTTAATTTATTTTCTCCTCCTTCGCATACTAGTACTTTAGTTTTATTTTTGTTAATTTTCATACCGTATTTCTCTGTTAGAACTGTTTCCATCTCACTAAGAACTGCTTCTAACTCTTCTTTGCAAGATGCTAATACCGTAATAAAATCAAAGCGTATCAATCTTTTGTCCCTGCATAATAATTCCAAATGCATTTTTGCATTTAACCGTATTCTTTGGCTCTTCGATGAACAAGTTAAAAATTAATCGCGATAGGGCACATTCCTGTCTTACCCCTTGCTCTTTGTATAAGCTATGTGCTATCCGTCTATCCCTGAAACTCATTTCAAACTTTTTGAGTATTTCGAACAATTTTTTCATTTTATATCGTCGAATGCTTTTCTAGATTTACAAACCCTATATACATGCTTTCGCTTTTTTCTATTTTTTTCTCCATTATCACCCTCAAGCTAAAATAGCCTCTCGTGTTCTCCTGTTTTATCTAAACCCAAATTAATCTTCTTCTAGTATTTCTTCAGCTCGTTTTTCCATTCGTCTTTGTACAATTCGTTAATATTTTTGACACATGTGCTGTCAAACCTATTGCTCGGAAATTTTTACATCTATCCGAGCCTCTCTTTATTGGTATAGTGATTATGATATTACTTTTGAAATACCTACATATCTTGCCTGTCTCATACATATAGGTTACAAGTTGGAACAAACAGTCTGCTACTGCTTGCCCAGCGTATATTAAAGTTTCTGCTTGCACCTTATCTGTACCCGGTTTGAATTCAATGTGCGGCCACTCTGCAAATATACATAGGCCGGTTTCAATTCAAAATGTGTTCATTCTTGTGATAGGTTGAAAAGTAGGTTAGCAAAGTAGGCAGATGGTAGTAATCTGAAATATATAAAGAGATTGCTTCTAATATTAATTTATTTAGTCGAAGGTTACTGCATATTTACATGTCTACATATACAAACATGTATATAATTGATATTCAGGGATTTAAATACAAGAAAAACGAGTTTGTGTGCAAAGAAATTGCGGTTTTGGACTTGATGGAAGGCGTTGTTTGGCATCAAATTTTTAAACTGCCAATGCAGTCTAGTTGTTTGAACTAAGATCATATAAAACATAACGACTGGGTGACAAGGAATATTCATGGTATTTCTTGGGATGAATCTTCAACGGCTGGAATGGTGTCATCATATATAGCGCTTTATTTGAAGCAAATTATCAGACCCGGTGAAGAAGTATGTGTGAAGGGTCTAGAAAAGAAGAAATTGATTGAAACCTATCTAATGCAAAACGTTGTAACTGATGTGCTTGCACTAGGTTATCCTAAGCTATCGGAGTTAAAAATCAACAATCGTTTACTATGTAAAATCCATTGTTATAGACACATTATAATTTGAATAAGGACCGATATACTTGCGGCCACGTCCCCAATGCTCCACCCGGAGGTACTACATTGGGTTTAAACGCGAGAAATAAACATACTTCTAATTAATTCTAACTTCATAATTAATCCACCCTAAATAAAAATCTAACAAACTGAAACAAAAACTAAAAGCAGGGTTTAAATAATGGTATTCTTAGCTTTGACTTTGGAGTGTGTCTGATCAACAAGACACAAGCAAAAATGAGAGGGGGAGGGATCCGTAATACCGGATAGCAGACGCCGGCTCTGCTTACCAGTGCGACCTGAAGGGTCGACTTAAAACTATCCAAATCTAGCTAGCTAATTTAAAATGGATTTAAATTTTTTAAGCAATTGTAAAAGTATTAATAGTGAAACCAGCTATTTTGCCTGCTCTATAAATTTACAAATTCGTCCTCCCTGATCTAAGTATTTTATCCTAAATTTGTCCCTAACGTTCCCTATAATTCTCTAACTGACATATTATATGTACAATCTTCTTTTTTACATATACTGCGACCAAAAATTGGCGACAGAACGTCAGACGAATCAAGCCACAAAACAATACAATGCAGGCAAAGATATAAGTGTAAAAATAAATATAAATATAATATAAATATATAAATAAACATATAATAAATATATAAATAAATTTCTGAATAAGCAAAAGCATGTAAGAATGCATATATTAGCAAAAGCAAATACATTATCAGGTGCACTCGCACGAGCATTATATCGACTAGCGCTATTACACAAAAACGCGATTGTTAGATTATTCCATAATCTGTTTAAAATCACAAATCAATGCTCGTGCGGGTACAGCCGCCACAATTTTATTTTTACCTCCAATATAAATTTCTCCAGCTTCCGAAGATCTGGTCGTCTGCCTATATCTATTGGTTTTCTACCTTTGTGGGGGAGTTGGATATGCACTGTTAAAGTCTTTGTGAGTATGCACTAAATGTTCTAGGGGGGACCACAATCACTACCACTATCACTTCACCTTCAAGCCCTGAGGGAATGCGCGATTTCACTCTATTTTATTATCTTTGTTTGTTAATGATTTAATTTAATTAGGGTTTCTGATTTATTTGTTATTGTTTATTTGTTATTATTTATTTCCGATTTCCCGATTTTCCTCGCATAATTATGAAGTTAGACAGTGATTGTATTAGTGGTGTGGGGGTTTCTCGTGCATATTGGACATTTGGGTATAATTATCATGTTAATTTTTTATTTTTTTTTTCCTTTTTTTTTAAATCAGGTTTTGGTTATTTCAATGCTCGTATCCTTACTCACGCCAAGTCAAACTAAAATTTTTCAATCCTCCCACCAACCCCACCGAATTTACACGCGGTTGTCGCTGTCTAATCTCGCGACCCTTCCCGCGAATTCTTTTAAGGCTGTCTAGAACGCCTTCTGTTTAATTACTTCCCCGACTTCCTGTAGGATCCTTGGCCATGCCAGACTTAGGATAGCTAGTTTGCTATCAGCCAACCCTTGATTTTCCGCCTCAAGCGGGCAGTCGAAGAGCACGTGCTCTGCGTTTTCCGAGCCCTCACCGCAATCTCAGCGGTCGCTGTTGGTTAAATCGAACCTTTGTAAATACGCCTTTAAGGCGCCGTGCCCTGTTATCAACTGCACCATTTTGTGATCGAGCTTAACCTCGATCCTACCTCTAGCTTCTATGCTCGGTATGAATTTGTGGGTCAACCTGCCCGTGACGGCGTTGTTCCACCTCTCTTCCCATTGTCGAATTGATTTTTCGCGCAGCTTTTTTTTAATTAAAGACCTCGATATCGACGAATGTGATATCCGGAAGTCGTCCGTCGCGGCCTCTTTAGCTAATTCGTCAGTCCTATCATTTCCTACGATACCATCTTGCCACCTAACCTAACAGAACCTTAAACGTCGAAACTCGAGCGCTGTATGCGCTGTTTTCCAGACATCCGCCTGGAGGTCTGTTGAGGTGTTCATGTTAGTTAATGCCGTCAGCGCTGATTTACTGTCGCTGATTATATAATAATTGTCTCTGCCCGTGTGATTTATTACGTAATCGATAGCCTCTCGTATGGCTACCAATTCGCACTGGAAGGTAGTGCTCCAGTTCGCGAGTTTGGTTTGAAACCGGAACACCTCCCTTTATTGCTAAAACACGACAAACGCCGCGCCTGCTTGCCCGTCATCCGTACGTGAACCGTCCGTGTAAATTCTGGTACCCGTCACGTCCTGATCACCTTCGACAAACTCGATTCCTCTAATATCGGCCAGGTGCCCCAACTTTGATACCACGATGTCTCTTGCAACGTCCCTATTACCAAAATTAATATCTTCGATAATTTTGAGCCCTTTCCCTATATCTATAAGTATCCTATCCCTAATCTCGCTAACGACATATTCGATAGGGAGAGTCCTACTGATCACCAGGACCGCCTCCGTGGGGGCGGTCCTGTATGCCCTCGCCGCCTTTACCGCGGTTATACGTTGTACGCTCGTTAATTGACGCATCTCCCGGACCTTATAACCTTCCGCCCATACGGATGCTGCGTACAGCATTGCCGGCTCAATTGCTCCGGCATAGATCGTCTTCGGCGATTCGCCCCTGAAACCCCAGTTTATTTTTGCCGCCGCCATTATTTTAAATGATATTTCGCTTCCTTTGCTTTTGACGTACTGCACGTGAGCTTTCCAATTTAACTTATCGTCAATTTTTACCCCGAGGTATGTAACAGCTTCCTTGAACGGTATTTTCTCCTCTCCTAGCTCTAGCCCAGGAAGTCGCTGTCCCGGTTTTGTACCGATATAATGCGCTTCCGACTTCGACGTGTTAAATTTTAGTTTTACGTTCTGTGACCATTCGTATAATTTATTCAGAGCCTCGTTTGGTTTTGTACGCATTTCTGTTAGTAATCACGATCTGATAATTAAAAGCGTATCGTCCGCAAACCCGACAATTGAACATCCGGTGGGTAATTTGACCCTTAAGATGCTTTCGTATAACAATTTCCAAAATGTGGAACCAGAGCATGACCACTGAGGGCATCCCCTTTCCACCTCGCGCGACAAAAACTTCACCCGGTATTTCAACCTGAGCCAATCGTTCCGAGAAATAACTCTTGACTAAAGACATCAAGTTCCGCAAACAATTTCTACGTTCTAACTCGCTAACGATTAATGGCCACCAGGCAGCATCAAATGCTCCTGAAATGTCCTTAGCATCTCTCGCCTGCTTAATTTCCCCGACAACGAACTCTAATGCGTCGATAGTCGACTTTCCCTCCATAAAACCGAACTGTCGTTTGTTAAAACCGCCGCTGTCTCGCACTAAGTGCTCAACTCGCGTAGTCATAACGCGATCTAAAGCTTTCCCCAGCACCGGTAGCAAGCTAATTGGACGATAGCTGCCCGGGTCTGACGCATCCGCCTTTTTGGGTTTCGGGATAAATTTCACGTTCTGGATTTTCCAGCAACGCGGAAATACGCCCATCTCTAAACAAAGATTAAACAATTCGGCAAAGACACACGGGGCTAACAGGCACGCCTTCATAGCTGCGTCTGAGGCGATATCGTCATGCCCCGGCGCCTTCTTAGGTTTTATCCTCCTAAGAGCCCTGACAACCTCGTGAACTAGGATTGCTTTATCGGCACCTGTTCCTTGCGCCTCTGCAGCTTCCCGACGAACTAAATCGTGCGACCCTTCATCCTCCTCGGGATTATCCGATGGGAAGAATTTTTCTAATAAATATTCCGCCGTGGTTTTAAAACCGTCCGTGTATTCGCCATTTGTTTTCTTTATATTATCGAGCGCGATTTTTTGTTGTTTTCCTCTAATTACGCGGTATGCGGTTCCCCATGGTTCTTTCTCTGAGTTTCGCGTGTAAAATTCTTTAAATTTATTCGTTCGCGTCCTTCTATTAATATTTTATATTTGCGGTAACTTTGATTATATTCGAGTCGCCGTTGTTCTCTTATATCTTCCGAGGCGCGTTGATAGCGACGCCTTAGTTACGCGTTTCTGCCCGCTTAGTGGTTAGTTCCCGTGTCCACCAGGGTACGCTATCTTTAAATGTTTTCTTTTCGCGGCATGGAGTACGACGACGCATCTACCTCCGCGTCGTTTAATTTTTACACGAGTGTTTTTATTTCGTCTGCCTTTCGGCAGTTAAATAGCTCGTTTTCGAGCGCAGGGATATTTTCACCAAATTTTTCTTTAAACCGCTCCCAGTTTGCTTTTTATTGCAGAACCGCGGAAATATAGTTAATTGCTCGTTTATGCTTGCCTTAGATTCAACCTCCCATGTTATTAGTTTATGCTGCGAGAGCGTTTCCTCGTCCGACCTTAATTTCCAATTACAAATTATTCCTAGCATCTCGTGCGAGGCTGCAGTAATATTTATAAAACTGCTGCCTCTATGCCCCTCGAACGTAGGTGAATCATTAGTGTTTATCACACTAAGATCCCACTCGGTTAAAAGATCAACAACCTGCGAGCCCCTATCGTCTTCGATAGGGCTACCCCATAGTGGCGATTTAGCACTAAAATCTCCCCCGATGATTAAATTTTTATTCCTACCGAGTTTGCGCAAAATGTCTTCGACTTGGTTTACTAAGTCCTCAGGTTGAGGATTTTCCGGCCAGGAATCGACCAGCGGAAGATACACGCTGATCACGTAAAATGTATTTAGCCCTGATTTGATTTCGACCGTCGTTAAAAATTTGTTGGATAAATTATTTAGAACTATTCCGGCGCACGTCTCATTGTTTATTATTATTCCGCCACGCGGTCGTTCGCAATCCGTGTTTAATACGGTAACCCCCCTCCCAAAACCTGTTATTTTATGGCTATACAAGTGCGGTTCCTGTATAAGCCCGATGTCGATATTATTTTCGGAGAATAACTTTACGAAGTTATTTGTTGCCCCTTTTCCTTTACCGAGATTTAATTGCGCGAATTTAATCTTCTTGCTTCTTTTAAATCTTTCTTTTTCTTTACGGTCCATAATCGATGTTCCGTGTGATTGCGTTTTTTAATCTCAGCATCGTGGGGCATCTACTCGACTTGGCGTCGTGGCGCGTATCGACCTTCGCGCCACCGCCAGTTCTGTCGTTTGCCCTAGCGCAAACCACACAGCAGGGGACTGCCCTCTGGCAATTCTTGAATTCGTGCCCAACCTCGGCACAGTTACCGCACCACTGCATCTTCTCCCTGCACTCCATCGATCTATGGCCGTGCTTGTAGCACCTGTAGCACTGGGTCATCGAGAAGTGGTCCCGGGCCATAATCTTCGCCACCTGAGGTTTATAGCATCAGCTAATATGTGCCTTCAAAATGTGGGGTCATTTCGAAGACTACGTTGACGAAGGGATACCTAGGGCCCTTCCGCCAAACCTAAACTTCTCTCTCAGGTGGTCTTCGATTTTCAAATCGCCGAATGTTATAGACACAGCAATGGTAGTCTGTAATGTGCAAAACAAAATACCTTCTTATTAAGAGAATGGTTTAATAACAATAATAAACAATAGAAAGATTGTGTCTGTGTTATTTATTTTAATTCAATTTTACAATGTTAGTTTTATTAACTATTATTATAACAACTTCTAGCAAACATTATTTTTATCGATCCAGCTATTGTGTACCTTAAAAAGCCTAACCATTTTACAAAGACTTCCCTTGCGTCCAGTTCCTCTCTTTTTTGTTTTATTATCCCTAGTTCCAAATGTAGACGATGCAGTAGCTTTTCTCCACGCTTTTTAAATGCATTAAACAACTCTACAGTGTTTTCTTCATTGGATTTATCATCCTCACGACAAACAGTCATATCCGGTCCAGGACATAACTTTTCTTTCTTGCCATTTATCTACTTTCTCTACATTTTCTATAATGACGTTTTCTCCCGCATTCCTTATATCTTTGTTATACGGTTGTATATTCCAAAAATTTATTCTAATTAATTTGTATGCTTCGCCTGTCTTTCTTATTTCCATCTTAGTTTGCACCTCTTTACACTTTTCATCAATCCATTGTTTTTTTAGCTTTTCTGCATTTGCGAATAATTTCTCATTTTATGACTAACCTATTTTTGTATTATTGTCTACCTTCTATTAGATTCAGGATATCCTTTGTTATGCATAATTTCTTATTTTCTTTTGTGTATACCTCAGAATGTTTCTGGCCGCCATGTCTATGCCGGATTTAATGTTATTCCATCCTGTTTCTACTTCGTTAGTATAAGAACTATGACCTTTTTTCAAATCTTTCGTGGATATCTTTATCTTTTAGTTTCTTAAGGTCAAAGTATCTTTTTACGTTCTTTATCAAATTTTTAAATTTAAGAGAGGCCTTCATAATTATGATGCTGTGGTCAGCGTCTATATCTGCTTCTGGGTAGCTTCTACAGTCAGTAGTGTGGTAAGACCGGTCTGACTTTAAACGGTGTACGCGTATGTTTTTTCCATGTAACATACGCGTGCACCGTTTTGAATCCAGACCGGCCTTATATACTTTGAATATAAAATACGTGTGGACACGTTTTGAAGTCAGACCGGCTTTATATTACTTTCAATGGAACATACGTGTGTGACTTCAAAACACACGTATGCTACGTTGAAAAATGCGAGAAGTTATAAAGTAGGCCAGATGCAAAATATCGCATTCAAGTCAATTGTATTTAATTAAAGTGGATTCTGATTTATGTTTTTTACTTTTGTTTAGAGGCTGCAAATACACATAGGCCGGTACGCGTATGCTACGTTAAAAAAATGTAGGTGCATGTAGAAAAAATGTGGAGCTGTTTTGAATTCAGATCTCTAGCGAGAAGTTATAAAGTAGGTCAGATGCAAAATATCGCATTCAAGTCAATTGTGTTTAATTAAAGTGGATTCTAATTTATGTTTTTTACTTTTGTTTAGAGGCTGCAAATACACAAACGTGTCCACGCGTGCTAGATTGTAAAGTAGGTTGGCAAAGTACGCAGATGATGGTAATCTGCTATATAAGGAGATTGTTCCTAATATTAATTTAATTAGTCGAAGTTTACTGCATATATTTACATACCTACATATACAAACATGTATATAATTGATATTCAGGGATTTAAATACAAGAAAAACGAGTATGTGTGCAAAGAAATTGCGGTTTTGGACTTGTTGAAAGGTGTTGTTTGGCATCAAATTTTTAAACTGATAATGCAGTCTAGTTGTTTGAGCCAAGATCTTATAAAACATAACAACTGGGTGACAAGGAATATTCATGGTCTTTCTTGGGATGAATCTTCAACGGCTGAAATGGTGCCATCATATATAGCGCTTTATTTGAAGCAAATTATCCGACCCGGTGAAGAAGTATTTGTGAAGGGTCTAGAAAAGAAGAAATTGATTGAAACATATATAATGCAAAACTTTGTAACTGATATGCTTGCACTAGGTTGTCCTAGGCTATCGGAGTTAAAAATCAACAATCGTTTACTATGTAACATCCATTGTTATAGACACAGCAATAATAATCTGCAAAGTGCAAAACAAAATACCTTGTTATAAAAGAATGGTTTGATAATAATAAAAAACAATAGAAAGATTGTGTCTGTATTATTTATTTTAATATAATTTTACAATGTTAGCCTTATTAACTATTATTATTATAACAACTTCTAGCAAACATTGTTTTTATCGATCCAGCTATTGTGTACGTTAGAGAAGCCTAACCATTTTATAAAGACTTTATTTTTACTCTTTCTTAGGACTTTTTCTACCAGGTAAATTCCTGGATGTTTAAACTTTTGCAACTCCATTTCATAAAATGCACCTTTGATTTCTTTCTCGTTTTGATCTTCTAATATATACTTTGTCGGATTGGTTACGTTTACCTTTTTAATGTTAAAAATTGCATTTGACCGGTTTGGCGCGTAACCTTTCGTAAATGCTTCCCTGTGTTTACTAATCCTCACACTGTCTTTAATTGAATATTTTGGTATTTTGGTTGCAAGTTTGATGCGGGTAAATGATGATTTAAGAATAGTTTTTTCATTTTATTTATCAACTTTTACAGGTTTGACTCCGATAGTATTGTGAACTGTATTGTTGTATTGTTTCACAATATCGCTTAAATTTTTTATCCAATTGTAAGAACCGTTCAGGTTAAACAAGCGCCACGTTTTTCCCTTTAAAGTTCTAATTACATGTTCCACAATGCATGCTTTCTTTGTAGAAAAAACACTATAATGGTTTATGCCATATGTCTGCATTAAGGATTGAAAGTGTTTGTTATAATATTCTTTACCAAAAAAAGATTGCAAATTTCTTGGTGGATTTTTAAATTTATTTAAAATTGTTTTCATTGCAGCAGTAACATCAATACCCGTTTTACTTTTAAGTGGTACAGCCCATACGTATTTGGAGAAACAATCAATAACTACTATAATGTATTTAACACCTTTGCTTGTTTGCGAATATGGTAGCATTTCCATCAAAGCGGCCTGAAAAAGGTCATTTAAACCTTTTACTATCACTTTGCGACTCTTGAAATTTATTCTTGCTGGTTTATGAACTTTATTTACTATATCCTCTTTCACTTTTGATTGAGCAACTATCATAATACTTTCTTTTTCTAATCAAGATTTATTAAATACAATTAATAAATACTTCTATGTTTCGATGTCGAAGGCTCCACTTACTTTGAAAGGAACTTTTAATATAAAATCAAGTAACAGTGTGGTAATGTTTATGCTAGCACCGCTGTCACAAAAGTTGATTACATCCATACGTTTAAGCAAAAATCCTTGTAACTGCGCATTTACATAACTTTTTTCTTTTATAAGAATTTCAATGTCTTGCAAGTATCCTTTAATATTCTCAATGACTGCTTCCTCATAAGGAAAATTCATTATTTTGTTTAATGTTTAAAATAAGGAATGTCTTGCAACTGTCGAGGAATGTACTAGAGTAAAACGTTGCTACTACCGTGTAATGTAGCATATGTAACTTGTACTCAATCAAGGTTTCAAAACCTTCATTTTTGTTTTCATATTCCTGTTCACTTATATCTATTTTACGGTTATTTAAGTGTCTTCCAAATTTGTCAATTGTGATATCATCTAATCACTTTCGCTTCGCGCAATTCTTCAATGATTGAATTTATTTCGTTGCCGTGACCTGTGTGTCCAGCAGTCTGAGATGAAACTAAAAGCCCTAATCTATCAACAAGTTCATTGGGAGCATTCCAATATAAATAATCTATGGCGTTATTTGATACTTCCATTGTCATAACGTCTCCAAGACGCTTTCTAAAGAGTAGTGTTCTAGGTCTACGGGGTGTTTGTGGAAGTATGTTCAATGTAGATATGATATTTTCGTATTTATATGAATTATTACCCTGAATTTGTTCTGTTTCAGAATAATATCTTCTATTAGCATTTGTTCTTTTCACAATATCAAGGTATGACTTTAGATCTTGCGGACTGTACCCGACAGGATATTTTTTAAACAGTAGTTCGTATAATCCAGGAGTACCTTTATATTTCAAATCATTTATTAGAACATTTTCATCATCCAACGCGAAATTCGAATTGCCTATCATAAGACCATTTGAATCAGGGTTAAACCTAATACCATATTTATGATCAAATTCGTTCTTAACATCTTTAAACATATTGTAAATATATTCTCGAGGTAGCGGATGTAGCTGTTCGAGATAATGTGTCATACCATGTGAATCGGCAAAGCTTTGTATATATATTCCTGGGCTTCTTGAGCATTTCGATTAACTTCTGCTTCGTATTCATTATCAACATCATCATCATCATCATGATCTTCCTCCATGGCGTCATTTTTTATATTCGGTATATGCTGAGCAATAACCGGCGAATCAAAATAGTCAACGTTCCTTTCTAGCAATTTAGGTTTAATTTTTTTTACACTGCTATGAGGCAGTTCTTCTTCTTTAAATTTTTCATTTTGCCACATTTTCCCCATCCATTTTATTAGCAATAGTTTCTAATCGCGATGTTATGGGTAAGATTGATTCTACTTGGACGGCTTCACTATCTTTTAACTGGCGTAGTTTGTTTCTTAC